>CM075990.1:1983392-2025153 GCA_038087875.1 Malacoraja senta | reverse complement strand
GGTTGGTTCAGGACCCCAAGAAAGATAATTTGTAGAATGCCTCCGAGATGGATTCCTAGAGCAGCTTGTAATTGAGCCGACCAGAGAAAAGGCAATTCTGGATTTAGTGTTGTCCAATGAACCAGATATGATACGAGAACTCGAGGTAAAGGAACCGCTTTGAGGTAGTGATCATAATATGATTAGTTTTAATCTGCAATTTGAGAAGGAGAACGTTAAATCGGAAGTGGCAGTGATGCAGTAGTACAAAGGGGACTATGAAGGCATGAGAGGGGAGCTGGCCAAAGTAGACTGGAAAGGGATCCTAGCAGGAATGACGGTGGAACAGCAATGGCAGGAATTTCTGGGCATAATCCAGAAGACGCAGGATCATTTCATTCCAAAAAGGAAGAAAGATTCTAAGGGGAGTAGGAGGCAACCGTGGCTGACAAGAGAAGTTAGGGATAGAATAAAACTAAAAGAAAAGATGTATAACACAGCAAAGAGTAGCCAGAAGCCAGAGGATTGGGAAACTTTCATAGGACAACAGAAGGAAACAAAACGGGCAATACGGGCAGAAAAGATGAAGTACGAGGGGAAGCTGGCCAGGAATATAAAGGACAGTAAAAGCTTCTTTAGATATGTTAAGGGAAAAGAGTAGCAAAGTCCCTTGAAGGCAGACACGGGTGAAATTATTATGGGCAACAAAGAAATGGCGGAAGAGTTGAATAGGTACTTCGGATCTGTCTTCACTAAGGAAGACACAAACAATCTCCCAGATTTACTGGAGGACAGAGGATCTAAGGGGGTGGGAAAGATGCTGGAGTCAATTATTAAAGAGGTAATAATGGGGCATTTGGATAGCAATAAAAGGATTAGTCCAAGTCAACACGGATTTATGAAAGGGAAATCATGCATAAATAATCTTCTGGAATTTTTTGAGGATGTGACAAGAAAAATGGAGGAAGGGGTGCCAGTGGATGTAGTGTATCTAGACTTTCAGAAAGCCTTTGATAAGGTCCCGCACGGGAGACTGGTGACTAAAATTAGAGCACATGGTATTGGGGGTAGGGTGTTGACATGGATAGAAAATTGGTTGGCAGACCGGAAGCAAAGAGTAGGAGTGAACGGGTCCTTTTCAGAATGGCAGGCAGTGGCGAGTGGAGTGCCGCAAGGCTCGGTGTTGGGGCCGCAACTGTTTACCATATATATTAATGATTTGGAAGAGGGAATTAGGAGCAACACTAGCAAGTTTGCGGATGACACAAAGCTGGGTGGCAGTGTGAACTGTGAAGAGGATGTCTGGAGGTTGCAGGGTTACCTGGACAGGTTGAGTGAATGGGCAGATGCGTGGCAGATGCAGTATAATATAGATAAATGTGAGGTTATCCACTTTGGCGACAAAAACCAGGGGGCAGATTATTATCTCAATGTGGTTAGGTTAGTTAAGGGGGAGGTACAGCGAGACCTGGGTGTCCTTGTACACCGGTCACTGAAAGTTGGCGAGCTGGTACAGCAGGCAGTGAA
Source organism: Malacoraja senta (assembly GCA_038087875.1). Taxonomy (NCBI): domain Eukaryota; kingdom Metazoa; phylum Chordata; class Chondrichthyes; order Rajiformes; family Rajidae; genus Malacoraja; species Malacoraja senta. The sequence goes on along the minus strand of CM075990.1, from coordinate 2,023,647 downwards.
GAAAGCTAATGGAATGTTGGCCTTCATAACAAGAGGATTTCAGTATAGGAGTAAAGAGGTTCTTCTGCAGTTGTATAGGGCTCTGGTGAGACCACATCTGGAGTATTGTGTACAGTTTTGGTCTCCTAATTTGAGGAAGGACATCCTTGTGATTGAGGCAGTGCAGTGTAGGTTGACGAGATTGATCCCTGGGATGGCGGGACTGTCATATGAGGAAAGATTGAAAAGACTAGGCTTGTATTCACTGGAGTTTAGAAGGATGAGGTGGGGATCTTATAGAAACATATAAAATTATAAAAGGACTGGACAAGCTAGATGCAGGAAATTTTTTCCCAATGTTGGGCGAGTCCAGAGCCAGGGGCCACAGCCTTAGAATAAAGGGGAGGTAATTTAAGACTGAGGTGAGAAAAAACTTTTTCACCCAGAGAGTTGTGAATTTATGGAATTCCCTGCCACAGAGGGCAGTGGAGGCCAAATCATTGGATGGATTTAAGAGAGAGTTAGATAGAGTTCTAGGGGCTAGTGGAGTCAAGGGATATGGGGAGAATGCAGGCACAGGTTATTGATAGGGGACGATCAGCCATGATCACAATGAATGGCGGTGCTGGCTCAAAGGGCCGAATGGCCTCCTCCTGCACCTATTTTCTATGTTTCTATGTTTCTATGTACTTGTCTTTTGGTGCTATCTATCTACCTATGGCGTTCACTCCAACTTGGGGTTGAGTGGTGACATCTGCTTCATGATGTCCTGCCACTCTCTTCTGTCCTTAGCTAGCCTGCTAGCTCTGACCAGAGAGTTGATGTTCTTTTTGCTGCAGTCTGCTTTCAGGCAGTCACTCCATCTTTTTAATGGTCTTCCTCTTGGGCGGTTTCCATGGACACGTTTGGGAAAGCGTGATGGTGGCATTCGCTAGATTTGGCCGATGTAATGTAGACTTTTTGTTGTAATTCTGTCCAGAATGGTTAATTCCATACCAAGGGTTGCACGTATGGTGTCGAAACATGACACTCTCATTAATTTGCGAAGGCACATCATTTCAAATGTTGACAGTCTGTTTTCATCTTCCTTCTTTAGTGTCCAGGTTTCCACTCCATACAACAGTATTGAGAGCACAAGTACTTTATAGAGCTCAATCTTGGTGCTGCTTCGGATGTCTTTGGCGCTCCATATCTTTTGGAGGTTTTGAACAGTCCCAACTGCTTTCCCAACACGTAATGTTATGTCTTCGGAGCAGGATCCAGTTTGTCATATCTTCCCTCCTAGATATGTGAACTCCTCAACCTGAGCTAATGATGTACCATTGATTTTGATATTTATTTTTATGTTCTCTTTGGAGATTGCGTGCACTTGTGTTTTTCCTAAGTTGATTTTCAGTCCCACTGCTTTACTGCTTTCATGTACGAGGTTTACCAGAGTCTGGAGGTCAGTTTCACTCGCAGCAACAAGTGCGATGTCATCTGCAAAGCGCAGGTTATTTAGGAGCTGACCTTGGATATTTACGCCTATATTTGTGTCGTGCAATGCATACAACATGACCAGTTCAAGCAGGATGTTAAATAGCTGTGGTGAGATCACACACCCTTGTCGCACTCCAACTGCAGTGGTAAACCAATCTGTTAGTTCCCCATTCACTCTTACAGCACTTGTAGATTTCTGGTAAAGTGCTTTTAGTGGCCTTATAATTTTGTTCGAAAAACCAAAGAAACCAGTGCCTTCCACAATCCCTCCTGCCACACAGAATCAAAGGTCTTTTCAAAGTCGATATAGCAACAGAAGAATTATTTTTTCTTTTCGAGGTGTTTTTCCATTGTTTGTCTTAAAGTGCACAGTTGATTTATGGATGACCAACCTGGTCTAAACCCCGCTTGGGCTTCTGATAGAATCTCTTCTGCCCTTTTCGTGATGCGTTTTTGAAGTGTTGGGATGAATATTTTGCATGCATGATTAAGCAGGCTGATTCCCTTATAATTACCACAGTCTAGCTGTCTATTTGCTTGTAGATTGGTATAATGATTGCCTTTCCCCAGTCATTGGGAAATTCTTCTGCGTCCCATATTTTCTTGCGGTTTGTGTATAATATCAATTCCTTTGTATCCAGCTGCTTTCAGTTCTACTCCAGTAATGGTGTCATAGCCTGGGGCTTTTCCATCAGAAAGCTTTCTAATTGAGCTGACGATCTCGTCGTGCAGAATAACTGGTTCCACAGTAGTGATTGGTATTGGGGGGATGGTATTTGTGAATTCTTCGTCAACTGGGTTTTGCTTGTTGTAGAGGTCTTGGACATTCTCTTTCCATCTTCCTTTGACATCATCAATTTTAGTAAGTATTTCTCCCTCTTTGCTTTTTACCATCTGCATTTTGGTGGTGGATTTCCTTGTAATTTTCTCAATTATTGAGTAAACGTCTTTGGAGTTAGCAGCTTGATGTGCTTGGTCTACTTTGACGCATAACTCTATGAGCCACTTGTCACGGCATTCTTTGGTTTTTCTCTTGATTTCACGATTTAGGTAGTTGTGTCTGCTTCGTTTGGTTGGATCAAGAAGTTTCTCTTGTTTGGCTTCGCTTCTTTCCTTGGTAAGCTGGACAACTTCTTCACTGATCCAGGGTTTTCTCCTTTTGGCTCTTTTCAAGATTCAAGATTCAAGACAATTTATTGTCATGTGTCCCTGATAGGACAATGAAATTCTTGCTTTGCTTCAGCACAACAGAACATAGTCGGCATGAATACAGAACAGATCAGTGTGTCCATATACCATTATATAAATATATACACACATGAATAAATAAACTGATAAAGTGCAAATAAACAGATAATGGGCTATAAATGTTCAGAGTATCCGAGAACTTTCTTTGATGTCTCGCTAAAGGCATTTTTAATTTCCGTGCACATGCTTTCTGTGTCGCAATCGTCCTGCTCCATAAGTGGAGCAAAGCGTCCTCCAATTTCAATTTCATTATCACTTCTAGTATCTGGGTTTTTGAGTCTGAAATAACATACTGCTTTGGATATTTGGCTTTCTTGATTGTATTGAATTTCATGCGTATATTAGCTATTACAAGCTGATGGTCAGATCCAATGTCAGCGCTTCTGGCATTTTGCACACAGTTTTCCCACATTGCTTATCATGATGTAGTCTATTTTGTTGTGTGTTGCTTGATCTGGAGAACCCCATGTCCATTGTCTGGAATCCTTTTTCTGTTTAAACATTGTGTGATTAATACATAAGTTATTTACGGTGCAGAAATTCACAAGTTTTTCACCTCGCTAGTTTACTTTGCCATATCCATGTTTGCCTATGGTATTTTCCCCATTGTTGCCAGTCGGTTCCGACTTTGCCATTTAAGTCTCCCATGATGATGAGAGCATCACTTTTCGGAGTTCTATTAACAGTACTTTGGAGAAGATCATAGAATTCATCAAACATCAGCTGAGTTTGGGGCGTACACTTATAGAATGGTCATTGCTCCGTTCTGTGTTTTGAATCTTGCCGATATGAGGCGTGCTGAAATTGGGTTATATCCAAGAAGTGCATTTTGCGCTGTCTTAGTAAGAATAAGTGCGACTCCTGCTCGGTGTATTGTGTCATTTCCAGCACATAAAATCTTGTATCCTTAATTGAATAATTCCCCCGATTCGGTCCAGTGTCTTTCTGCTACTCCCAAAATTTCCCAATGAAAGTTTTCCATTTAATTTCAAGGTTTCCTTCCTGATCCAGTGTTCGAACATTCCATATTCTGATACCAATAGTCTTTTTTTGCGGTTAGTAGGGCCACCCTTTCCTGTGGTTTATCAACATCAACTCCGCGAATTGGGGCTCGACTTGGTCCCGCTCTGGGAGGTCCATCAAATCTTCGGATGAGGTTTGGAGTTGCTGCGTCATTTTGCTCTACATGTAGGCCCGTAGGAAGAGATAGCTGGTTAGTATAATCAGGGGCTGAAACCCTGGTGCTGTGTTGGCTATTCATCATGATGCAGTTTTACTCATAAGTACAGAGCTGCCAACATTGGGATTTCTCAATCAGGGAGATTTTTGCGAGCGAGCGAGCGAAGCAATCGAGCACTTGCGGGTGGGGTCCAGGGGCTCATGAAACTCATGGGTTTTAGCCATTCTGACAACCTTTCCTTGCACAAAGTTTCAATGATTCCTGAGTATTTTGGCACTAAATTAATTGATTATTGTTAATATAGATCTACTTAGTCAGTACCATATTAAACATACAGTATGTATTTGCAACTACAATAAGAATCGTTAAGAAGGAACTGCAGATGCTGGAAAATCGAAGGTATACAAAAATGCTGTAGAAACTCAGCGGGCGAGGCAGCATCTATGGAGCGAAGGAAATAGGCAACGCTTCGGGACGAGACCCTTTTTCAGACTGATGTGAGGGTGGGGGGGGGGTGGGAAGAAGAAAGGAAGAGGCGGAGACAGAGCTGAGGGAGAGCTGGGAAGGGGAGGAGAAAGCAGGGACTACCTGAAATGGGAAAAGTCAATGTTCATACCGCTGGGGTGTAAACTGCCCAAGAGAAATATGGGGTGCTGCTCCTGCAATTTACAGTGGGCCTCACTCTGGCCATGGAGGAGGCCCAGGACAGAAAGGTCGGATTCGGAATGGGAAGGGGAGTTGAAGTGCTGAGCCACCGGGAGATCCGGTTGGTTATTGCGAACCGAGCAGAGGTGTAGGGCCAAGTGATCGCCAAGCCTACGCTTGGTCTCACTGACGTAGAGCCGCTGACACCTAGAGCAGCGGATGCAATAGATAGGTATGTTACAATACTTACCTCCAGCGGCGCTGCAATTCTGCCACTGGCCGTGTGCGCTATTTTGGCGCCTTTGAGGGGGGGGCGGGGTTAAAACGCGGGTTTCTCCTACCTTGTCCTGTATTATATTTCGTTGAAGAATCGTTCCGACGGGCGTTCTGTGTATTTTGTTTTAAAAATCCCCCAACAAGTTCAGCGCTGGAGTTATTTTAAAATCAGCTTCTAAAGCCGTCAACGCCGACAACGGGGACGGATTTCACGCACGGGACAGGTAAACGAAAGCCGTTTAGTTTATGTATAAAAGTGCTCCTTAAGGTGCCTTTAATTCACATTTTAAGTTGCGAAACGGTGATTTTTTTCCCTGAACTAACCGGCAGTATTTTTCATGCCGATACGGGTTTAAATTCACCGCAAATGCAACGTTCCAATCGATCGCGTTCCAGAAAAACCCACTCGCAAGATGATTTAAATGGCCATTAATTTACAGGTGTTAAACATTAAATTCCTTCCATTTGGCCTATAAATCCATGACAATGAGATTTAAAAATTATGTTATATTGTGAATTCTTGTGTGAGTGTTATTCGGACACTTAGGCTTTTTAAAAATGTTAATCTATTCTTAAGAAATTGATAGATGTTTAGATCTAGTAATTGAATTTTGTAATTAGCTACAATTAGGTAACTAACTAATTATATGCTTTAATTTCAGGTCGTCTAATTAAGATTGTTTCATATTTGTTTCAGAATGCTTCAATCTATAACAACTGAAAATTTCTTTCAGTTCTCTTAATTTTTAAGAAAGTTATGGGCTTTTGACTGTCCTCGATCACAGCTTTTGTGTTAAGTCAATGAAAAAGCAATAGGGAACAAGATGCTAATTTCCGAGTATGAAAATGGCCATAACTTTTTTAATACTGAAGATATGAAAGTGAATTAGGTGTCAACTTAAACTTCTTTTTATGCTTTATCTGATGGGATAAATTACAGACTTGATTTTTAAAATCTCAAAATTTTGTAACATTGCTACAATAGATGAGGTTGGAGGAGGTGCAGGTGAACCTCTGCCGCACCTGGAAAGACTGCTTGGGTCCTTGAATGGAGTCAAGCGGAGAGGTAAAGCGACAAGTGTAGCATTTCCTGCAGTTGCCATGGAAATTGCCAGGGGAGGGGTTGGTTTGGGTGGGAATGGACGAATTGACCAGGGAGTTACGGAGAGAGCGGCCTCTACGGAAAGCAGACAGGGGAGGAGATGGGAAGATGAGGCCAGTGGTAGGATCCCGTTGGAGGTGGTGAAAATGTTGGAGGATTATTTGTTGTATGTGATGGCTGGTCGGGTGGAAGGTGAGGACAAGGGGGATTTTGCTGTTTTTACGAATGGGGGGATGGGGAGTGAGAGCAGAGTTACGGGATATAGAAGAGACCCTGGTGAGAGCCTCATCTATAGTAGAAGAGGGGAACCTCAATTCCCTGAAAAATGAGGACATCTCCGATGCCCTGGTTTGGAACACCTCATCCTGGGTCCAGATGCGCGTAGACGGAGGAAAAGGGAGTAGGGGATCGAGTCCTTACAGGAAGCAGGGTGGGAAGTGTAGTCCTGATAGCCATGGGAGTCAGTGGGTTGATAGTAGATGTTGGTCAGTAGTCTATCACCTGCGATGGAGATAGTGAGGTCTAGAAATGGTAGGGAAATATCGGAAATGGTCCAGGTGTATTTGAGTGCCGGATGGAAGTTAGTGGTGAAATGGATGAAGTCAGTACGTTGTGTATGGGTGCAGGAGGTAGCGCCAATGAAGCGGAGGTAGAGTTCGGGGATAGAGCCATGGTACGCCTTGAACGAAGATTGTTCGACGTACCCTACAAAGAGGCAGGCACAGCTTGGGCCCATGCGCGTGCCCATAGCTAAGCCTTGTGTTTGGAATAAATGGGAGTAGTCAAACGAAAAGTTGTTAAGGGTGAGGACTAGGCGGAGGAGAGTATCAGTAGACGGGGATTGGTTGGTTCTGCGGTCGAACCAAGATTCAATAAGAATATTGATTTCTTACCTTTTATGCCTACTTAAAACTCCCTGCTGGGTGAGGAGGACTGGGGTGTAGATGTACGATGTAGATGCACTCCTTGCTTGCAATGACTTATGTGTAGCTTGTTTTGCTTTGCAGAGGAGGTTCTTTGATCATCTCCCGCTGACTTGTTTGATCATCTGCCGCTGACTTGCCTGTCAGTTGTTCCTCAGCTGCAGTTGTGCTGGAGCCTGCAGTGGGGATGGCAATGGTCTGCTTCTCATGGCTGTGCTCCTGACTGGTCTGGGTGGTGGATCCAGTGGGTCCCTCAAGAGGATCCAGCTCATCCTCACTGGAGATGGCACGCTGTGGTTTCTCCTTGTTAAACTGGAAGAAAATAAATGTGTATCACAAATTTTAAGACCATCAGGATGTGGCAAGGAAGATGACAATCAAATTATCAATGTCAAAATATTTTTTGATAATAATCACCTTCTTGGTGCTCTGCCTCTTCTCCACTCGAATGATATGGTTCTTTATAAAGGTCCATTTTTCTACTATCCACTGCTGCTTCTGGGTCACGAATTTACTGCCAGAGCCAGACTTGTGCAAACTGTGCGACAGCTTGCCTACCTTGTCCTCTGGCTCTTAAACCATTGGCACAGTTGGTCGTCTGTGAAAACATAGAATGAATGAAGATCAGTGTGGAACAAGTTGTAATTTTAATTATGATTGTAATTATAATGACAGAAATGCAGACAAACAACAAAGTAAGTGTGTACTTATAAGTGCAGCCAGGGAACTCCTTCGCCTTGATCTCAAGCAACAAGTACTTTCGTTCCTTGTTTCTAAAATGTCTGCTGTTTTTATCATACAGCTCAAAGTTGGCCTGATACCAATCTACCAGGCCCCCCTCTTGTTCCCAGCCGAAATCATATGGCTTCGTGACCATTTGCCTCTTCTTCTTGATCTCAACTGGCTCAGTTGAGGCATTAGTATCCTCAGCAAAATTGGAATCCCAATCTACAGCAAATCTAGCAACTGTAGCAGCAGCAGCAAAAGCAGCAACAGCAGCAGCTTTGGAAAATGTGGCCCTGAGTGGGGTGGTGCTGTGGCCATGAGCCCCCTTCATGTTCACCTCCATGGTCTCCTCCTCCTCGACCTCTATCTGCTCAACCTGGGTCTTCTCCTGCATGTTTAAGAAGGAACTGCAGATGCTGGAAAATCAAAGGTAGACAAAAATGCTGGAGAAACTCAGCGGGTGAGGCAGCATCTATGGAGTGAAGGAAATAGGAAACGTTTCGGCCGAAACCCTTCTTCACCTGCATGGTTGGTTTTCGTTGTGTCTTGCTCGTCTGATGAACCCTACTTCTCTTGGGTGACATTTTACGATCGTCTCCGTTGCAAGTGAAAAAAGTTTTGAAAGTCGGCGCTTTATATACCCGCGTGATCACGTGGTGCAGCGTGATCACGCGGGTATATAAAGGAACACGTTGGGGAGCCAGTCTATGAACTCTTCACACCTCTGCCTTAGCTCTTGCGTATGCCCCAGCTGAGTACTGCGCACCCGTATGGAGTAGAAGTAGACATACTAGCCTGGTAGACACCAGCCTGAACAGCACATTACGAACCATCACTGGGTGCCTTCAACCTACTCCAGTCGAGCAGCTCCCTATACTTGCAGGCATTCCACCTGCAGGGATCCGAAGGCAAGCAGCAACTCTGGCACTATCGCGTCGTGCCATGGACCCAGATCACCACCTCCATCAGGCTATCAGCAGAGAGCAGAGGCCACCCTGACTGAAGTCCCGTCACCCCTTTGCTCCACATGGAAAACATCTCCTTGCATCCATCCAGCCAACTGAGACAAAAGCACACTGGATAGCCACCAAGTGGTCACAGGAGTGGAAGGCAACATCATCTCCATTACACAGCTACAACTCTTCACCAGTTAAAAGCTGTCCAGGGTCTGACCTCCCCAGAGGAGCATGGGTGAAGCTCAACAGATTCCGTACTGGAGTTGGCCGTTTCAATGCCAGCATGTGGAGATGGGGACTCCGCCAGAGCCCAGCCTGTGAATGCGGAGCAGAACAGACAGCCAACCATCTCTGGGTGCCCGCTCTTCCACCCACTAAATGGAACTCAGGGCCCGGCAGACATTGATGCTGAGACAAGAACCTAGCTGCTCAACACCCGGCTTGAGATCTAACTATTCCTTTGGTTTATATTTCATTCACAAGAATAAGACGTAGTACGGCGCTCAAATGACGCGCCGTGACGCATCTTGACGCATGGTGACGTATGATCACACAAAATGAATTAGTAGAGGTCATGACCTTGTGTCACCATGCGTCACCCGCAGGACAGCCTACGTCAGCGTGCGACAGGGCGCACGACATGATAAGACACGCAGATGTCGCAGACATTTTTTCAACATTCCAAAATCCAGCGGCGGCAGGGAGACACCGCGCTTCATTAAATGCGTCACCCCGCGACAACCTCTTTTCAGGCTGTTGCCGAAAATGTCGCCCAATTGGGACAGGTCCTTTAGTCAGATTCTGTTCTCTGTTGTCAAAGGACAAATGGCAATCATAAAAGAATAAAATAAGGTGGAATGGGTAACAGGACATTTTCTTATCTGTAATGGTGTGGAATTGGGCTTTGTTTACTCTGCTGTGCCTTTCGGAGGTGCACAATGTATGTTTGTTTTTGGACCATTTGGAAGAAGAAAAACTTCTAAAGTGTCTTCTGCAATAAACAAAATTCTGTATAAGGATCTTTGTTCGTTGAGCAATTCCCTAGATTGCTCCCAGTGATCACTGTATTTGGCACTCTTGAACAAAGTCTTCATTGTCTTACCCGATCTTTGTGTTGTATTTTAAAGTTTTCTTTAACAGGAGAAAGCAGGAATGGGGTACTGATTTTGGATGATCAGCCACGATCATTTTGAAAGATGGGGCTGGCTCGAAGGTCAGAATGGCCTACTCCTGCACCTATTTTCTATGTTTCTATAACAGATAAGACTTAAAGTCTTGACTTTAATTTTGGGCTCTTGGACGGGTAAACTCAATATCATCACAAGTCCCGGATAATTCCGAAAATATTATTCATCAAGCAAACTATATTCGCAAGGAATCCGCAAAGTTACACTAAGAGCCAACCAGTTCTTGGGCCCAGAGGGGTTTTGTGTCAGGGTGGCTGGGAAGCATCTGTACCAGCCTACTACAGAGTCTCATCGTAGTTGTTGTCATATTCACCACCTTTTACTGTGTTGCTGCCCTGATCCGACGTTGCTGAGTCAGGCAGCTACAGCCCTTGTCACCACAAGACTAGCGCTAATGCTCGCGCAACCAATCGACCCAGGTAAGATTGTTAAAGAAGAGTTTCACACACTCACTATTATGGTAGAAAAAGATCAGCCAGATGTCCTAAAGGAAAAAGAGGAGGGAGCATAGAAGTAAAACCTTTAGTACTGCAAAGTATAATGGGATAGTTCACACAATAATGTTCAACCTAGGTGATTAATGCAAACTCAGCAACGTGATTAACACATTGATCTACCTCACATCATCAAAAGCCATCGCCGTTGTGTATATTACGAGCAGACCTGATGATTAACACATTGATCTACTTCACATTATCAAAAGTCATCACCTTAGTGTATAAATATCCTGCTATGCCGACTAACATTGGAAATGTGATCACAGCCTTTATCTGAAACACATCTCCCCTTGCGCATATAAAATCAACTAATTGCTGATGGTTAATGATTTGAGTCCTTGAGTCTTTTTACGGATCGAGACTGACAGGCAACGTAACTCTCATTCCAGAAGAAAATTCTGCTCACTGTCTCCGTTGCGATGGCCATGCAAAGAGTGCCCTGGAAGGAGGACAAGGGATTGACAACACTGCTCGGGTGATGGTGAAGAATCTCTGCGAGAGAAATCTTTCCTGACTCGTCCCAACGAAGGAGCAGGAAGTTGTGTTGAGATCAAGGTGATGGTCAGGCTGAGGGTTTGTAGATCAAGGAGCCATCACCCACCCCCTCAGTGTTTGCCCTCACAGGGACCCAAGCAGTGTGTCGCACCTGCAACACACCGGGCTCGGCTGAAGCTGAAACTCAGACGCACAAAGTCACAAGGTGCACAGCAAGTTGCTCACCTGGCCTTGCCTTTCCCCTCCACCAGCCAGCCAGCCACTTGCTGCCTCTCCTCCTCAACCGTAAACTTGGCTCGTTACAAATCCACCAAGGCGGGCGGCCTTGTCATTACCTCTGGCGCCACCCACCTACCCCCCGACCCCTCCAGGCACGATGGCGCAAGCCCACCCACCCTCCAGAGCCAGCCATCCCAGCCCCGCAGACAGACAGATGACTTACCAATACACAGCCAACAGTACAATGCGGCGGACCCCCCCCCCCCGGTCCTAAAGCGTGTGGGCAAGAGTTTTGTCGGGGGGCAGGTCCGCATTGAAGAAGCAATCACTCCCTGGGGCTGCTCATGTGAAGGCACTAAATTCACCCCTGCCCCCATCAGAGAGTCAGTCAGTCATACCTCAGCAGTGTGGTGCTCGCTGTGGTTCACGTGCAGTTCACTCTCTCTCTTCTGACCGACCGACATCATCCCGATTGTGGTGACTTCATTCGCAGAGCCAGTAATTGTGATTTTGAACAATTTGCTGAAGATTTGTTTGTTATACGTTTCTCATTCCTGGAAGTTTCAGTTGCATTTGTGGTTCGAAATGCAAGCTGTATCTCCCCTTTTTTCATTTAAAATATCAATTGCTGAAATCAATAAAAGAAAATCCATTTTTAACTCCATTGCACACACACATCCCTAATATTCGACACTCATTTGTATTAGTTACAATGAGATAGGTTGGGATTGCACCGTTAACTTGGCAGGGTCCATTGTGTCGTCTGATAACAGCATCAACCGTAAAAGTCAGAGAAGAGTACAAATTGAGTGCAAAGGGAATTAACTATCTGAGGCCCTGTGCAGACAGAGCCTGCATCTCACAAATACAAGCAAGCCAGCCGCTCCAAGGGAAACACAGCCACTGAACGGTTGTAATAACCATATAACAATTACAGCACGGAAAGAGGCCATCTCGGCCCTTCTAGTCCGTGCCAAACACTTACTCTCACCTAGTCCCATCTACCTGCACTCAGACCATAACCCTCCATTCCTTTCCCGTCCATATATCTATCCAATTTATTTTTAAATGATAAAATCGAACCTGCCTCCACCACTTCCACTGGAAGCTCATTCCACACAGCTACCACTCTCCGAGTAAAGAAGTTCCCCCTCATGTTACCCCTAAACTTCTGTCCCTTAATTCTCAAATCATGTCCTCTTGTTTGAATCTTCCCTACTCTCAATGGAAAAAGCTTATCCACGTCAACTCTGTCTAACCCTCTCATCATTTTAAAGTCCTCTATCAAGTCCCCCCTTAACCTTCTGCGCTCCAAAGAATAAAGACCTATCTTGTTCAACCTTTCTCTGTAACTTAGGTGCTGAAACCCAGGCAACATTCTAGTAAATCTCCTCTGTACTCTCTCTATTTTGTTATAGAGGTGAGAATGAATAGAGGTGTGAATGGATGCACCTCGTCCTTCAGCTACAAAAACTGGCAAGCACACCAATTGTTGCTTTTAGAGTACTTTGTAACTGGATTATTTTCTCTCTCTTTCTAAAGACTTTATTTCTATCAACAATTTGAAAGTGTACACTTCCAGTTTACAGCGAAATGCAAGCCAAACTTTGTATCAACCTACAATGAATTATTGTGGATGTGTAAGGCGAGAGGCTTCTCAGAGCAACTTGTAAACTGACCACTAGTCATCCTGTTTAGATTAGTTTAGAGATACAGCATGGAAACAGGCCCTTCGGCCTACCAAGTCTGCGCTGACCAGCGATCCCCCCACACCAATGCTATCCTGGCTTATCTATATTACTAAAAGTAAGATCTTGACCGCTTTTGACTCACTGCGATGTGATTTCCGAGATAACGCCGCCACTTACAGCCGTCATTTTTGGCCGCCTCGCTCAGAGCCCCCCTCCGCCGGACTGGACCGGCGGATTTTTCCCATCGATGAAAAATCAGAGAGATATTAATGTTTTCAAAGGTTTCGCCATTCTCTCTGCTGCCCCTGCTGGTGGGAGGGGAGAGGGACTATAAACCCCGGAAGTGGTGTGCCTCACTCAGTTTCTGCAAGATGGAGGAAGCGAGAGGGTCACGTCTCTCTGAGCTCTGAATAACACGGAACACATGTCTACTCAACTGTGAGTGCCCTTAATGTGGTTTGAAAATGAAAATATGGTTGCTTTGAAATGCAGCACTGCAAAAAAAATGGCTGTTGTTGGTGGTGGTAACTGCTTTGAAAGGTTGCACTGCAAAAAAAAATGGCTGTTGTTGGTGGTGGTAACTGCTTGGAAAGGCTGCACTGCAAAAAAATGGCTGTTATTGGCGGTGGTAACTGCTTTGAAAGGCTGCACTGCAAAAAATATGGCTGTTGTTGGTGGTGGTAACTGCTTTGAAAGGCTGCACTGCAAAAAAAATGGCTGTTGTTGGTGATGGTAACTGCTTTGAAAGGCTGCACTGCAAAAAAAATGGCTGTTGTTGGTGGTGGTAACTGCTTTGAAAGGCTGCACTGCAAAAAAAAAAAGGCTGTTGTTGGTGGTGGTAACTGGTTTGAAAGGTTGCACTGCAAAAATATGGCTGTTGTTGGTGGTGGTAACTGCGTTGAAAGGCTGCACTGCAAAAAGAATGGCTGTTGTTGGTGGTGGTAACTGCTTTGAAAGGTTGCACTGCAAAAAAATGGCTGTTGTTGGTGGTGGTAACTGCTTTGAAAGGCTGTACTGCAAAAAAAAATGGCTGTTGTTGGTGGTGGTAACTGCTTTGAAAGGCTGCACTGCAAAAAAAATGGCTGTTGTTGGTGGTGATAACTGCTTTGAAAGGCTGCACTCCAAAAAAAAAATGGCTGTTGTTGGTGGTGGTAAGTGCTTTGAAAGGCTGCACTGCAAAAAAAATGGCTGTTGTTGATGGTGGTAACTGCTTTGAAAGGCTGCACTGCAAAAAAAAAAGGCTGTTGTTGGTGGTGGTAACTGGTTTGAAAGGTTGCACTGCAAAAAATTGGCTGTTGTTGGTGGTGGTAATTGCTTTGAAAGGCTGCACTGCAAAAAAAATGGCTGTTGTTGGTGGTGGTAACTGCTTTGAAAGGCTGCACGGCAAAAAAAAAATGGCTGTTGTTGGTGGAAACTTGACAACTTCCTGTTTGCACTGAATATAAATCACTTATAGAATCTGTACTCACCTTTAACATCACATCCTGGTTCACCCTCACCTCTGTCAAAGACAAATCAAAGCTTTCCCGGATCATCAATCAAGCAAGCAAAATAACTGGCAAAACTCAAAATCAATTATCAGTACTTCACACCCAGGCAGTTAAAAGGAAAGCCAACCTCATTACACAGGATCCCACCCACCCCCTGCACAAGTCCTTCCAATTTCTGCCATCAGGCCGCCGATATAAAGTCCCCCTATCTAAGAAAAACATCCACAAAAACTCATTCATACCCATTGCCATAAACAGCTTAAATAAAAAATGAACAATGGACAAATTAATCCTGACGCACTGTCACTTTACACGTATCCACAACTTTCATCTTGTCTATTTTTACAGTTTTTAATCCTTATACTTGCTTTTAAGATCTATACACACGGTGTGTGCTCGCAGAAATCTGTGTTGTATGACTGCTTATCAGTACATTGTCCTGTTTGTATGTTGAGCCACGCCAAAGAAGATTTTCTGTTACGACAGACAATAAAGTTTTCTGAATCTGAATATTGATTTTAGACTACTACTTACGGCTGTGATTTTTGGCCATCTTACTCAGTTCCTGGCCACTCATCAGGTGCAGAGGATTCTTCCCATCAATGAAAAATAAAAGTGTTATTAGTGTTTAAAAAAATGTAGAGAATCTCTCTCCTGTCAATCATGCCATGAAGGCCACGCCCCTTCCAGTTGGAGGGGGAGGGATTATAAAACCCATAAGTGTGGGTGTGGCTCAGTCTCTGCAAGATGGGGGAGAGAGAGGTCACGACTCTGTCTGTTGTGAATCAACTGAACACACTGAATGTCTACTGAACTGTGGGAGTGGTGTTTATGTGGTGCTTTGTGTCGTTTTATAGTGGTTTTATGGTGTTTTCACCCTGCTTGAAATGGTATGAAACTGCATTTGAATGTGGTGGCCTTGCACCCTGCTTGAAATGGTATGAAACTGCGCTTCAATTTGGTTGTCTTGCACCCTGCTTAAAGTGGCTTGAAACTGCATTTGAATTTGGTGGCCTTGCACCCTGCTTGAAATGGCATGAAACAGCACTAGCATTTGGTGGCCTTGCAACCTGCTTGAATTGACATGAAACTGCACTTGAATTTTGTGGCCTTGCACCCTGCTTAAAATGGCAGGAAACTGCACTTGAGTTTGGTGGCCTTGCACCCTGCTTGTAGTGGTAGGAAACTGCACTTGAATTCGGTGGCCTTGCACCCTGCTTGAAGTGGTCGGAAACTGCACTTGAATTCGGTGGCCTTGCACCCTGCTTGAAGTGGTAGGAAACTGCACTTGAATTCGGTGGCCTTGCACCCTGCTTGAAGTGGTAGGAAACTGCACCTGAATTTGGTTGCCTTGCACCCTGCTTGAAAAGGAATTTCAAGGAATAGCCGTGAGTCAACTGCTAGCCCACCAGCCGTTAGTGAGCTGCCAGCACATCAGGCTTGAGTGACTGAGCTGCCACCCCAAGAATCCATTTGGCCCACAATGTCCATACTAACCAGTCCCTTCAGCCCACAGTACCCATACTAGCGCTCCAGAAAGCCCCCCCCCCACTGGCCACCAATATTGGAATTGGTGGAGAGGTGGAAAATTGTGTTGGGGTCCTGCCCTCCCGTGTGAACATGGGACCCAACGGGTCCCACTTAGTCTAGTATTCACTGGAATTTAAGGGGCTGTCCCACTTGGCCGTCATTTGCGCCTCATTTACGCATCATATGTAAAATAGGATGATGCGTCGTGGGGTGGGTGTGCATGACGCACGCATTGCGCATTGTAAGGCATGTAATCGTATGCAGTGGCGAGCGGTAGTGTAACGAAATCCTCGCGCGCCACCTCCATGACGTATCGCGTACGCACACTGACGCATTGGCTACGCACGATGACGCATTAGCGTCGCACGGCGTATCGCGTGGTGACGCATGGTTAAGTCACCGTGCGTCAACGTCCGTAAACATGCAATGCAGTGCGCAGCTCATACGCAGTCGGCCCGCCTTTTACGCGTTATGTAACCTCTAACTTCGTTGTGCTGTCAAGGTAGGCACTACCTACCCTGACTAAAATTATAAGATGGTAATTATTAAATATAAATAGTAAAGGCATGGGAGAATTATGCCTATCTAAGAGATCGATCTCTTAGGTAGGCATAATTATCCGTGCCTTTCATCCGCAGTACCTGTAACACGCGAAGGTCTGTGCAGCCCACGTGCCGTCGGCGCTGCTTCAAGCCGTCAATGACAAATGGGGCTGAAGGCAGTGGAAATTCTGCCTTTGCAGTACTACGCATGCACAGCAGCCTACTGCGCATGCGTCGCGCAAGTTTCTTGGACGGTTTTTCAAATATGGATTGCCATTATCTTAAGAGTATCTTAGGAAACAAAGAGAGAAGAATGGAGTTCGTGTACCGATAATGTGGTAAGTAAATTTCTTGGTGCTATATGTTTTTAAATACCGTATTTCCTGGGGGTGGGGGGGGGAAGAGAGTTCCTTTAACAGCGTATGGGGAGTCTGGCCAGGGGTAAAGTTGCGGGGCGGGCAGGAGTGTTGAGAAGGAGGGGGTCGGGGATCATGCCAGTAACCCACTTGCGACACTCCGAGCACGGAGCCACCGCATTGTGGCCGGGGGGAGAAGTAGCTCGGGTGGCTGCGAGCGGCTGCTGGGAGCGGACAGCGGAACCGGCCGCCATCTCAGCCTCTTCTGCCGGCCCCCGCTGGCAGGGCTCTCTGTCTGAAAACCTCTCTCCTGCCGCTCCCGGCCTCACTCACGTCAGCCGCTTCCCGCAAATCCTTAAATTCCGACAGCACGATCAAGGGACCAATTGAGGTTACTCGGCTGTCGGAATTTAAGAATTTGCTGGAAGCGGCTGACATGAGCGAAGTCGGTGAGAGGTGCTCAGACGGAGAGCACTGCCAGAGGTGAGCGGACTGGCAGAATGCGCTGAAGTCGCGGCCAGTTCTGTTGTCGGGTCCGGCGGCCGCTCGCAGCCACCAGAGCTGCTTCCCTCCCCGGCCACAGGGCGGTGGCTCCGCGCCCGAAGTGCTGCGGCAGCGGTGAGTAAGTGAGTTACTGGCATGATCCCCGACCCCCTCCTTCTTAACACTCCTGCCCTCCCTGCAACTTTACCCCTGGCCAGACTCTCCACACGCTGTGAAAGGAACTCTTCCCCCCAATTGGTCCCTTGAACAAGTATTGTCATTCAATAAGGTGACAACTGATTCAACTTGTCCCGGTGTGCTCCCGTTTTTCCCACCATCTCTCCATCTGCCGTCACCCTTCACCCCTCACCCATTCAGTGATTCAGAATGAAGGAGACTTGGAAGCCTTGGGCAAATTGAATTGTTACTGTCTTTATTTTTATTTTTACGGAGAGGAGAACAATCTGCGCATGCGCGGTTGAAGATTTTTTTTTAAAGCCGACTGACTGCCCACCCTGAGTAATCACTCACTGCACGTGCCTGGTCCACACATACCTCTCCCTGGGTTTCTTTCTAGCCTTTCTTGTTGTACTCCTGCCTGGCTGATCTGTAAGTATGAGGGCTGCTGCTAACAGACGTCTCTGTTGTTGCTGTAGCAATAAAATCTGTAGTTCTTCCATGATGGTCATGATGCAGAATAGGGAAGCAGCGTATTCTAATGACGTCACGCGCACCAGACGGATGCGCTGACGCATTACGTGTGATGGCGCGTGATTTGCGCGTCGACCTATTTTACATATGACTCGTAAATGAGGCACAAATGACAGCCAAGTGGGACAGGCCCTTGAGAAGGATGAGAGGATATCTTATAGAAACATATAAAATTCTTAAGGGATTGGACAGGCTGGATGCAGGAAAAATGTTCCCGATGTTGCGGGAGTCCAGATCCAGGGGTCACAGTTTAAGAATAATGGGTATGCCATTTAAGACTGAGATGAGGAAAAACTTTTTCACCCAGAGTTGTGAATCTGTGGAATTCCCCGTCACAGAAGGCAGTGGAGGCCAATTCACTGGATTTATTCAAGAGTTAGATATAGCTCTTAAGGATAATGGAATCAAGGGATATGGGGAGATAGCAGGATGGGGTACTGATTTTGGATGATCAGCACTGATCATATTGAATGACAGTGCTGGCTCGAAGGGCCAAATGGCCTACTCCTGCACCTATTTTCTATGTTTAGAGATACAGCGTGGAAACAGGCCCTTCGGCCCACAGTCAGCGCCGACCAGCGATCACCCCCACATTAACGCTATCGTACACACACTAGGGACAATTTGCATATACACCAAGCCAATTAACCTACATACCTGTACGTCTTTGAAGTGTGGGAGGAAACCGAAGATCTCGGAGAAAACAGGTTATGGGGAGAACGTACAAACTCCGTACAGATAAGCACCAATAGTCGGGATTGAACCCGGATCTCCGGCACTGCAAGCGCCGTAAGGTAGCAGATTTACCGTTGCGCCATAGTGCCACCGTGTTTCTATGTTTCCTAAACACACTAGGGACAATTTAGTTTTATACCAAGCCAATTAACCTACAAACCTGTACGTCTTTGGAGTGTGGGAAGAAACCTGAGATCTCGAAGAAAACCCACGCAGGTCATGGGAAACGTACAAACTCAGTACAGACAAGCACCCACAGGCTCAAACCCGGGTCTCTGGCTCTGTGAGGCAGCAACTACCTCTGCGCCAGTGTGCCGCTCCTATAAAACGACAACTTTCACAAAATTTTGCTCACCTGGCCTTGTCTTTTCCCTCCATCAGCCAGATGTTGGCTCTCCTCCTCAGCTGTAAACTTGCCTTGCAATACCCAAATCCTAAGAGAGGTGACAAACAACAAGGAAATTATCATCAAACCAGCAGGTAAGGGGAAGAACAGAGTTGTCATGGACAAACAACAATACTTATTCGAGGCACACAGACTTATTTCATACTGTTAATTAATCTTTAGAGTTAGGATAATGAGCTAAATATATCGATATATAGTACTACCATACTAACAAACTAAAACACATATAATAGATTCAGCCACACTTGTGTGTAAGTGGAGGGGAGGAGACTCAGACACTAGGCAGATAGCCAGGAGTCTGATTAACCCCTTTCAACCTGCTGCTGTCTAATATAAGAGACTGGGACTTAACTGGGAAGTAAAATGTAATAATTGTTAGTATATATTCGTATATACTAGTATATAGTAGTATATACTTAATGCTAGATTATTAGAAGATGCATTTAGATAGACAGGTTTGAAAAGTTTTTTTTCCTTTCTTTATATATATATGTATCACTCGGTTTTGAACTGGCCTTTCTTCCTCCTTACAACATTTGGTCAAGGGAGCGGAGCTTAATGTAAATTAACATCTACGGAAGTTCTTAAGAAAGCTACCACGGTTATTTTTTTATAGTATCCTTATTTTTAGATACTATAATACCTTCTTTTTTTTATTATTTTTATGTCACGTCACACTTTTCTTCTTTTTTTTTCAAGTTTAAAGGGGATATACAAACAGAACTTAGCAACCGCGAGTGCCCACCCAACACCTAGAGGCCTGAGGTATTGTGTTGCACCATATGACTTAAAGGTATTAAAGTAACTCATAATGCAAGACGATAAACAAAAGAAAATAGGAGGAATCACGTTTTGTAGCTGGAATATAAGGGGTGCTAATGAGCCAATTATAAGGGGTAAGATTCTCGCACAATTAAAATCACTCAATACAGACATAATTTTCCTACAGGAAACACACCTGAAACTCCAAGCTCAGACTAGACTGAAGGCAAATTGGATTGCCCAAACATATTACTCTTCATATATCTCTAAATCTAGAGGCACAGCAATTATCATTCGTAAAGGCACACCATTTAAATCAAAGAATATCATAGCAGATAAAGAGGGGAGATATCTTATAGTTACGGGAGAAATCAACTCTACACCACTTACTATTGTAAATATATATGCGCCTAATTTTGATAATCCTCAATTTTTTAACAAAATACTGAATATAATTTCAGAGATTAATTATCAAAATGTGATAATGGGGGAGATTTCAATTGTGTTTTAGACCATACCTGGATAAATCTACACAACAAAAGAGGCTTAACATAAAATCAAAAGCCAGTGAACTCCTAAATACCTATATAAAAAATACAAATATAACAGACGTATGGAGGATCGCTAATCCAGCTGGAAGGGAATACTCTTTTTACTCAATGGTACATAAAACTTACTTACGTATCGATTATTTTTTAGTGGACACGAAATTAATTCCGTACACAACGAATCCTAAATATCATAACAGTATCATTTCTGATCACTCTCCGCTAACCTTTTTCTTAAAAATAGGAATGCCCAATAAAAAATCGTTTTGGAGGTTTAATCCCCAAATTTTAAACGATCCACAAGGTAGTATATATTTAAAACAACAGATGGAATTTTTTTTTGAGACTAATGACACGCCAGGCATCTCACCCTCTTTATTATGGGAATCTTTTAAGGCATTTATTACAGGATCTATAATTTCATATCAAGCATTTCAAAATAAATTAAATAAGAAAGAACAATTGCAGTTAGAAGAACAAATTAGACAATTAGACCTAGATAATGCTAAAGAACCAACCATAAACAAACACAATAAAATAACAATATTGAAATTTAAATTAAACAGAATCTTATCTGCAAGAGTTATAAGACTATTTCAAATTACAAAACAGGAAAACTTTGAATTCGGCGATAAACCACATAAACTCTTCGCACGTCAACTGAAAAAACAGGAAAAGGCTCATACGATTTCAAAAATTATATCAGATAAAGGCGAATTGTTAACATTACCTAAAGACATTAATAAAAGATTTGCTCAATTTTATCAAAATTTATATACATCAAAAACATCAGCAGATAACACTAAACTTATAAATTTCTTGAATAATTGTAACCTCCCAAAACTTAATCTGTTGGAACAAGAGGAATTAGGAGCTCAGGTCTCAATTAAAGAAATAGAAGAGACAATAAACTCACTGAAGAACGGTAAAACGCCAGGACCAGATGGATTTAGTAACGAATTTTATAAAAGATTCTACGAGAAAATCTCACCACGTCTACAAAAATTGTACACATACGCTTTTAAAGAACAAGCACTACCAGAAACATTAGCGGAATCAACTATTACACTTATACCGAAAAAAGATAAAGATCTAGAAGATCCCGGTTCATATAGAGCCATTGCATTGTTAAACACAGATCACAAAATACTAGCGAAAACTCTAGCAAGAAGACTTGAAAAAGTTACTTTTATAACAACTAAACAGGTTCGCTTCTTAATAAACAGACACCACACAAACTGTTTGGTAGACCAGTTCAAAACTTTACTTAACATCGGCCGATGGAAGGGAGCGAGAATTCCAGTTAAGTGACCAATGTAGACACTCAACTGTCCTCGGTCCCCTTCTCTGAACAACAGAATTACATTGTCTTAAATAGTTTTTTTTTGTCCCCTTAGCACATTCCACAGACATTAGTCATGGTCAGAGGTACAGGAAAAGGTTTCCACAGAATGCATCACATCAAAGGCCTTTTGTTTACATGGTACAAGATATACTAAAAACATTGGCCATTTGTTTTAGGTCAATTTATCTTCAAAGAGATCACCCTAGCTCTTTCGCTGCTTCCTCTGTCACTTGGTCCCTCATAAACATAGGCCATTTGGTTTATGGCATCTTATCTTTCCACTTCCCTGGTTCCTCTCTCATCACCTCCTCCCTCATAAACATCGGACATTTGGTACAAGGCATTTTACATATCATAGCTTATCATAGCTTCTTCTCTGCTTCCTCTCTCGTCACTTGGGAGATAAATGTTATAGTATTCATTATCTCAATACCCCAAAACCTGAGGCAACTTAACTTGCCTTTCTGTATTATTCTACTGGAGAAAAGCCTGATTTGAGACTAAATATAAGCTGTAAGCTTTTCTTATATTTTTAACATAATTCAGCTTTATCATTCCATCCTTTTATCAAAATCTTGATAATAACTACAGTCCTTGCCGAGTACATACGAAAGACCATAAGCATCTCATCAGGCAAATTATCTCACTGTCTGTAGTCAGGGTATCTATGCTGCACTTCTCATGTTTGACTCCAATCTTGTTTAAAAGGAGGTGTGTACCATCCTTTAAATGTGGGTTAGTCCACAAGTTTGCCATTCTGAAGAAAGTCCAGTCCATGTGGGCCACCCCAGAATAAAAGGAGGGTCAATAGCTCCACAAACCGTTCACAGTCAATCAAATGTATCCAACGACGATGATCTTCAATCTTCACAGCAGTTTATGTTGTTGGTGGCACTTTGTTGATCCTTTCAACACAATCTCAATTTCTTTCTGTCCCACCACATAGTCATTTTGTAGCCTTATTTGGGCTCGTCCCTGTGCTCACTGGTTTTCAGCACAGCTCCTCTAACCTGGGAATGCAGATCTGGCAAGACATGGGTTAATTGCTGTCCATACATAATTAGCTAATTGCCCAGGGCCTGTAGGTGGCTCCCCCCACTCTCCAGGGGGTGGGCACAGCAGCCTTTCCTGAATCAATAAAAAAGTTGTAAATCCTGTTTCTCTAGCTGCAGTTGAATAACCCCAATCTACTCTGAAGAAGGGCTTCGGCCCGAAATGATGCCTATTTCCTTCGCTCCATAGATGCTGCCTCATCCCCTGAGTTTCTCCAGCACTTTTGTCTACCTTTGATTTTCCAGCATCTGCAGTTCCTTCTTAAACACTTCTCTGTGAACTTATTCTTTAATCCGATTATACCTGAAGAGGCTCTCCCCACCTAAATATTAAATTCTCCAAATATGTTCTCTTCCCCAATCTACTTATCTTCTCACCTTTTATCCCTCATTGTGAGTTCCCTCAAACCCCCTTTTGTAAGCCATAAGACAATTTTACATGTACATTCATTTCCCTTACACAGCACATGCTTCAACACCTTTGTTCGCCTGCAGACCGTAATCTTGCTTCATTTGCATTTTAAAGGACAACCTCTGTTATCACATCAAAACAATCTTTCCCAAAAGAACTCACTCAGAATCAGTAATCAATAATACATTTTCTTTTTCTCTGTAATTTTGACATTTCCAAACTCATTTAACACTTTAATTGGGATGACTCTCTTTTTGAACTCGGCTCAAAAGATTTATAACAACCAACACATTTTATCATTTGAGTATAGCTCCACCCCCCATTCATGGCAGTGTCTTAAAGGAACACACCATAACCTGCCTGTTCATTTGCATTTTAAAGGACAAACTGTTCTTAAAGGGACTCACACCTTTGCTCATTGCTTCAAATTTCACACATTCCACATACAAAAAACATTGTTTTACAAGCAGTACATACACACAAAAAAATTGTTTTACCAGCAGTATATAATATTTCATCTTCAAAGACTTCTCTTTGTAATTTACTTTCCCTTTTTCTGACAAGACTTCTGTTTACCAGAATCCTGGTTACCTAACCCTAATTGGACTTTGATCCAGATCATGATTAGTCAGACTCCCCGTGACTTTTCAGTCTCCCTACGCTATCCTCATTTCTCCACCGAATTTTTCTTCATCCCCAATTTTTGTAACATAGTTGCTTGTCAGAAAAAGGATTCCCCCGGGATAATTTTGTTTTGCAATGCCCCACAGGCTCTTTCCACCATCCCAGATGCCTGTGGGTGATGTACACAGTGAAATTGCTGTCGGATATAAAAATGTGTACATATTTCCTTATTAATAGTGGCAATAAAATGGGGACCATTGTCCGAGCTTATGACAGTAGGTAGGCCAAACCTGGGAATAACTTCCCTTAACAACAATGTTACCGTAGTTTCAGCAGTATTATTAGTGGTTGGTAGAGCTTCAATCAACCTGCTAAATAAATCTAAAATAACTAAGCAATATTTATAACACTGAGCCCTTGGCATTTCAATAAAATCAATCTGTATGCATTCAAACGGTCGTGATGGCATTGGCGTCACCCCTGAGGGTATCCTAATTGGTTTGCCTGGATTATTTCGTTGGCAAATTTTACATTCAGAGGCCTGCTTCAGTGCCTCTTGCCGGATTTTTGGGTGCCACGTCTCTTTTGTCATCCTTATCATTCCCTCCTTACCAGCATGGGTAAGTGAGTGAATATATGTTAGTAAAACAGGTAAAAATGCATCAGATACACAAACTTGCCCAAGCAGGGTGAGCCAAAGACCTGTGGTGGAGTCAATGGCACAGCCATCTTGTTTCCATAGTTGTTTTTGGTTATCAGAGGCGTCCCTCTGTAATATACATACCTCCCTCATATCTGGCAGGACCGTTCTATTTGCTAGTATCTGTTTACCAGATGTCACCACGCATTTGGATGTACAGGCTGCTTGCTTGGATACACTATCGGCCAATTCATTACCTTTTGCTATAGGGTCCCCAGCACCCGTGTGTGCAGTACATTTAATAATGGCCAGCTGATCTGGTATCATCAATGCCTTAAGCAAATAACGCACAGAAAGGCATTCCCGTGCTCCCAATCCTGGGGAGCTTTGTAAGGTCAGAACTTCAAGGTATAGGGATATTACTGACGGAGCTGCCACAGGTAAGGATGCCATTGCTACTGGTAGGACGTAGGGAGGTGGACGTCTCCCAGGATTAACTAACTCCTCATCTTCACTACCAAACAGGGTCGTCATGCCAGACATGAAGTCTCCTCCAGAGGATTTACCAGTACTGGGTTTATTTTTACTAACCATCACCTGTTTCTCACCTGCCTGTCTCTTAATTATTTTCTCTTGTTCCAACGCCCACTGGCATTCTAGTTGCAATACTTTCCATCCTTTCATAGTGCCATCCTTATTTCGTAACTCTATCCCTTGTTTACATGCAGTATCCATCCAACTTCGATCTCTACTCCCCTCATGCTTCTTCTCTGCTTCTGCTTTCCACGTTTTAATTCCCTTCTTCCATTTCTTTCCTGCCTTCCTTTCCCATATCAACATCTCTGCTTTTTTAATTGTCTCGACATTCCATGTGCCCCCTACTGGCGCGGCTTCATCCCCCAACCGTTTGGTCAACTTGTAACTTAACATTCTAAATTTCTTATTATACTTAGGATTCAAATAACACATATGTTCGACGGGGGTTCCCCCCCTCACTGTTATCCAGTGCATTCCCCATAGATAGATAGAGAGAAAGAGAAAGAGAAAGCAGACTTCTTAATTCCGAATTGTTCCAAATATATCAACCAGGCCGACTCGCTACTCGAGACCCGTTTCTCAATTTGGCTGACTTAAAAAAAAATTTTTTTTTTACCTCTTTGATATATGACCCAAGTGTCTCAACGAGGCCGACTCGCTAACCGAGACCCCCGTTTCTCAACCTGGCAGACCTAAAAAAAGCCCCAGGTGTCTCAACGAAGCAGACCCGCTAACCGGGACCCCCGTTTCTCAACCTGGCAGACCTAAAAAAAGCCCCAGGTGTCTCAACGAAGCAGACCCGCTAACCGGGACCCCCGTTTCTCAACCTGGCAGACCTAAAAAAAGTCCCAGGTGTCTCAACGAAGCAGACCCGCTAACCGGGACCCCCGTTTCTCAACCTGGCAGACCTAAAAAAAGCCCCAGGTGTCTCAACGAAGCAGACCCGCTAACCGGGACCCCCGTTTCTCAACCTGGCAGACCTAAAAAAAGCCCCAGGTGTCTCAACGAAGCAGACCCTCTAACCGGGACCCCCGTTTCTCAACCTGGCAGACCTAAAAAAAGCCCCAGGTGTCTCAACGAAGCAGACCCGCTAACCGGGACCCCCGTTTCTCAACCTGGCAGACCTAAAAAAAGCCCCAGGTGTCTCAACGAAGCAGACCCGCTAACCGAGACCCCCGTTTCTCAACCTGGCAGACCTAAAAAAAGCCCCAGGTGTCTCAACGAAGCAGACCCGCTAACCGGGACCCCCGTTTCTCAACCTGGCAGACCTAAAAAAAGCCCCAGGTGTCTCAACGAAGCAGACCCGCTAACCGGGACCCCCGTTTCTCAACCTGGCAGACCTAAAAAAAGCCCCAGGTGTCTCAACGAAGCAGACCCGCTAACCGGGACCCCCGTTTCTCAACCTGGCAGACCTAAAAAAAGCCCCAGGTGTCTCAACGAAGCAGACCCGCTAACCGGGACCCCCGTTTCTCAACCTGGCAGACCTAAAAAAAGCCCCAGGTGTCTCAACGAAGCAGACCCGCTAACCGAGACCCCCGTTTCTCAACCTGGCAGACCTAAAAAAAGCCCCAGGTGTCTCAACGAAGCAGACCCGCTAACCGGGACCCCCGTTTCTCAACCTGGCAGACCTAAAAAAAGCCCCAGGTGTCTCAACGAAGCAGACCCGCTAACCGGGACCCCCGTTTCTCAACCTGGCAGACCTAAAAAAAGCCCCAGGTGTCTCAACGAAGCAGACCCGCTAACCGGGACCCCCGTTTCTCAACCTGGCAGACTTCTTACTCTTTAATATACAACGCCACTTATTTCTCAATCCGACAACTCTTCGGATGTCTCAATAAGCCAGACGCACACCTCAACCCCCGTATCTCAACCCGACAAATCACAGATATCTCAAGGAGGCCGATGAGCCCTTAGTAGAGAGAGAGAGAGAAGAAAAAAGAAGAAAACAAAGAGAGATAGACAGAGAGAGAAAGAGAAACCACTCACGTCCTTCTTAACAATATACACAAGCCCTTCTTAACAATACATGCACAATTCTGTCTTAAAAATACATACACAATCCCTTCTTAAAAAAAAAAACCCTATAAAGCCCAACTGGTCTTACCTTGGTCTGTTTCTAAGAACCTCGGCAGGGAACCTGGATCAACCTCTGATGAAGGATCACAGACGTTCCCGGGAGTTTCTAAGGAGTCGGTCTTACAAGGGGGCCGATAGAGCTCAGTTATCTCCCTTCCAATCCCGGCAACCTCTGCAACCTCTTGCACAGTTAGCTGTTGATGGGGTCCCAGCGAGGCCTGCATAACTACGCCAATGAAAAAGTTACTTTTATAACTTCTTAATAAACAGACACCACACAAACTGTTTGGTAGACCAGTTCAAAACTTTACTAAACATCGGCCGATGGAAGGGAGCGAGAATTCCAGTTAAGTGACCAATGTAGACACTCAACTGTCCTCGGTCCCCTTCTCTGAACAACAGAATTACATTGTCTTAAATAGGTTTTTTTTGTCCCCTTAACAAATTCCACAGACATTAGTCATGGTCAGAGGTACAGGAAAAGGTTTCCACAGAATGCATCACATCAAAGGCCTTTTGTTTACATGGTACAAGATATACTAAAAACATTGGCCATTTGTTTTAGGTCAATTTATCTTCAAAGAGATCACCCTAGCTCTTTCGCTGCTTCCTCTCTGTCACTTGGTCCCTCATAAACATAGGCCATTTGGTTTATGGCATCTTATCTTTCCACTTCCCTGGTTCCTCTCTCATCACCTCCTCCCTCATAAACATCGGACATTTGGTACAAGGCATTTTACATATCATAGCTTATCATAGCTTCTTCTCTGCTTCCTCTCTCGTCACTTGGGAGACAAATGTTATATTATTCATTATCTCAATACCCCGAAACCTGAGGCAACTTAACTTGCCTTTCTGTATTATTCTACTGGAGAAAAGCCTGATTTGAGACTAAATATAAGCTGTAAGCTTTTCTTATATTTTTAACATAATTCAGCTTTATCAGACTGAGCAAATACGTCAGTAAATTAATAAATGCGGATCAAACGGGGTTTATACCCAAGAGATATTCATTCAATAATCTGAGACGTCTGTTTAATATAATGTATTCATATAATACTGAAGAGGAAGACTTATCAATTATTTCATTGGATGCAGAAAAAGCATTCGATCAGGTGGAATGGGACTATCTCTTCAAAGTACTGCAAAAATTTCAAATGGGAGAGAATTTCATTTTATGGGTAAAATTATTATATGACAAGCCGACTGCTAGAATACTGACCAATAATATACTCTCTCCGAAATTTCAACTATCCAGGGGCAATAGACAGGGATGTGCACTATCACACCTGCTATTCGCTCTTGTGATAGAACCCTTAGCAGAAAGTATAAGAATGCATCCGAACATCCACGGTTATAATATAAAACATTAAAATAATAAAATATCATTATATGCAGGCGACGTATTATTATATATTACAAAATCGCAAATTAGCATACCAAATATATTAAATTTAATAGAGGAATTTGGATCCTTCTCAGGACATAGAATAAACTGGAATAAAAGCAAAATTATGACAATAAAACCTCAAGAATCGACACACCTTTTAAAATTCCCCTTTAGAATTGCTACAGAAAAATTTAAATACCTGGGTATTCAAATTACCAGAAAATATAAACTTTATTCAATGCAAACTATATGCCCTTACTTACTAAATTAAATGCTTTGATTAAATTTTGGAATACACTACCGATGTCTTTAATAGGCAGAATAAATGCCTATTAATAAAATGATTTTTTTACCACAAATCTTATATTTATTTCAATCAATACCAATATATTAACTGAATTATTATTTTTTTTAACTCGACTCTGATATCACAAATTTCATATGGGACTATAAATCCCACAGAATTCAAAGAAGACACCTGGGTAAACCCAAAGAATTCGGAGGACTGGCACTACCCAATTTTTTGTACTATCACTGGGCAACGAATATCAAAAATGTAATTTACTTGTTGGACAATTCTGCCCAACAGGTAGATTGGATAGTAATGGAGAGAGAGGATTGCTCTCCTTTTAATATTGGAGCGATCCTTCTTTCACTAATAAAATTGAATACAATATACAAGAAAAATCCAATTATTCATAGTACAATACATAGAAACATAGAAATTAGGTGCAGGAGTAGGCCATTCGGCCCTTCGAGCCTGCACCGCCATTCAATATGATCATGGCAGGTCATCCAACTCAGTATCCCGTACCTGCCTTCTCTCCATACCCTCTGATCCCTTTAGCCACAAGGGCCACATCTAACTCCCTCTTAAATATAGCCAATGAACTGGCCTCGACTACCCTCTGTGGCAGAGAGTTCCAGAGATTCACCACTCTCTGTTTGAAAAAAGTTCTTCTCATCTCGGTTTTAAAGGATTTCCCCCTTATCCTTAAGCTGTGACCCCTTGTCCTGGCCTTCCCCAACATCGGGAGCAATCTTCCTGCATCTAGCCTGTCCAACCCCTTAAGAATTTTGTAAGTTTCTATAAGATCCCCTCTCAATCTCCTAAATTCTAGAGAGTATAAACCAAGTCTATCCAGTCTTTCTTCATAAGACAGTCCTGACATCCCAGGAATCAGTCTGGTGAACCTTCTCTGCACTCCCTCTATGGCAATAATGTCCTTCCTCAGATTTGGACAATACGAACTTGGAAACAAATAAAATTAACTTTCAAATTAAGAAACCTATCGCTTCTCTCTCCCATTGTTAATAATCCATCGTTTAAACCATCTATTATTGACAAAACGTGTACACACTGGGAAAGAATAGGAATTAAAACGTTTGGAGATATGTATGAAATGGGAAACCTTTTAACATTTCACCAACTACAACTTAAATACAACCTGAAAAGTAATCAATACTTTAAATACCTTCAAATCCGTGACTACTTGAAAAAACATACACAAGAACATAAAACTTCGACTTCAGATATATTAGATGAAGCTATGAACAGAAAGGCGGACTCAACAAATTTAATATCATATTTGTATAATATCATTTTAAACATAGAGATACCACCGTCTGATGCAATTGGAAGAGATTGGGAACAAGAATGATCTATAAATATCTCGAAAGACAGATGGGATAAATATTTGCTACATGTACACAAATGTTCGATTAATGTAAGACATACCTTAATTCAATTCAAAATTTTACACAGATTATATTACTCAAAAACTAAATTGAAAAAAAATAAATCCAAATGTGTCTCCCATCTGCGACAAATGCTCATCTCAAGATGCAACTATAACACATTCTTTTGTCTTTTGCATAAAACTTCAGAAATTTTGGAAGGAAATTTTTGAAATTTTTACAAAAGTATTTAAAATAAAACTGAACCGCAACGCAGAACTGATTATCTTTGGAACAACGGAGGTCAGCCCTGAGCTGACTTCGTTCCAAAAGAGTTTCCTTAATTATGGCAATAACGAAATTCTGGAAAAATGAACCAACACCAACGCTTAAAATGTGGATCTCAAATATGTCTGAAATGTTACATCTAGAAGACATAAGATTCGTCCTAGCAGGCAAATCAGACCAATTCTTAAAGATTTGGTCTCCCTTTATCGATTTATTACAAGCATTTGGTGCAACATAACCCTGGAAATTAACTGTTTCAGAACCGGGTGAGGGGTGCGCAAAGATATGAAGCAGCTATATCCCTTTTATCTTCTTTTAAATTTTTTTTTTTTCTCTTTTCACTTCTTCTCTCTCTTTTTACTGCACTTTTTCACAATCCATTACTTTCACCTTATCTAACATTCTTTTTCTCTCTTTTTGCTTCTACTACTTTTTTATTATTTAATTTAAAAATAAGTTGTATATGAAATGTATTATAGTATTCTTGGTTTATACTATTGTGTATGACTTCTAATAAAAATATTATAAAAAAAAAAAAAAAAATTGCAATGCGATGGAGAATTCCTCCTGAGCTTATCAGAAGATAGACACAAAATGCTGGAGTAACTCAGTGGAACAGGCAGCATCTCTGGAGAGAAGGAATGTGAGACATTTCAGGTCAAGACCTTTCTTCAGAAGTCTGTCCTGTAGTCTGATAATGACAGAGTAGAAGCTGTTCTTCAATCAGTTGATATTTGCTTTCAAGCTTTCATATATTCTGCCCAATAGGAGTGGAGAGAAGAGGGAAAGCCTCGTGTGTAAGTGGTCTTTGATTATATTGGCTTCCTTCCCATGGCAGAGTGAGGTGTACATGGAGTCGATGAGAGCGAGGCTGTGTGCATGATCAACTGGGCTGTGTCCGTGACAATTTGGAACAAGCTGAAAATCCAGAACTCCATGGGGCACATGTTGCTAAGTTTAATTAATTTTAAATCATGAAATTGATGCAATTAGCAAATATGTTGAAAGATCAAGAGCTAGGCCATGGTTAGCTGCTTTCTCCCTAATTATCGGGTAAATTAGGTCGTGATGGGGGAGCTAAATAGCCTACGCCTGATGTTACGAGTGTGCTCTTGCTGCGCAATTATGTCAACCAGTGACTGGAACTGAGAATTGTATCCTTTTCATTACCTTTCAATAGGCAGACACTAGGCAGATCTGCATCGTTATGTTTCAATAGGCTGATTCCTTTACAAACACGGGGTAAACATTCCAGAGTAACAAGATCGAATCTTGCCTTCCACCAGATTAGTTGGATTACAGCTTTAGGATTTGACAAAAAAGTATAAAATATGCTGCCTATATCTAGTTTTTTTTAAGTAGTCACAACTTTATCTGATCAAACAAGAGAAAGTTGACCTGGATGCAACTTCTTAATTAGAAATTTGCACGTAAGTGAATACAATGAAAGGCCTAAAACAGTGCCCAAAATATTACAGCGGGCCAGGTAAGTACAGTGGAAGAAGGAGAAACAGGGTTAATATTTCAGTCAATCCCACATTTTGTCATGTGGGAAAAGTTGGGATGAAATTAGTTTAAAGTGCAGTGAGAAAGAAAGGGGAGGCCAGTGACAGAACGAGACCAGCAAAGAACAAGTTATACCAATGGTGTTGCCGCTGTCCAGAAGAAGACAGCAGAGTAGGTATGTTACAATACTTACCTTCAGCGGCGCTGCAATTCTGCCACTGGCCGTGTGCGCGATTTTGGCGCCTTTGAGGGGGGGGCGGGGTTAAAACGCGGGTTTCTCCTACCTTGTCCTGGCTTATATTTCGTTGGAGTGCAAGCTTTTGCTGAAGAATAGTTCCGACGGGCGTTCTGTGTATTTTGTTTTTAAAATCCCCCGACAATTTCAGCGCTGGAGTTATTTTAAAATCAGCTTCTAAAGCCATCAACGCCGACAACGGGGACGGATTTCACGCACGGGACAGGTAAACGAAAGCCGTTTATTTTATGTATAAAAGTGCTCCTTAAGATGCCTTTAATTCACATTTTAAGTTGCGAAACGGTGATTTTTTCCCCCGAACGAACCGGCAGTATTTTTCATGCCGATACGGGTTTAAATTCACCGCAAATGCAACGTTCCAATCGATCGCGTTCCAGAAAAACCCACTCGCAAGATGATTTAAATGGCCATTAATTTACAGGTATTAAACATTAAATTCCTTCCATTTGGCCTATAAATCCATGACAATGAGATTTAAAAATTATGTTATATTGTGAATTCTTGTGTGAATGTTATTTGGACACTTGGGCTTTTTAAAAATGTTAATCTATTCTTAAGAAATTGATAGATGTTTAGATCTAGTAATTGAATTTTGTAATTAGCTACAATTAGGTAACTAACTAATTATATGCTTTAATTTCATGTCGTCTAAGTAAGATTGTTTCATATTTGTTTCAGAATGCTTCAATCTATAATAACTGAAAATTTCTTTCAGTTCTCTTAATTTTTAAGAAAGTTATGGGCTTTTGACTGTCCTCGATCACAGCTTTTGTGTGAAGTCAATGAAAAAGCAATAGGGAACAAGATGCTAATTTCCGAGTATGAAAATGGCCATAACCTTTTTAATACTGAAGATATGAAAGTGAATTAGGTGTCAAATTAAACTTTGTTTTATGCTTTATCTGATGGGATAAATTACAGACTTGATTTTTAAAATCTCAAAATTTTGTAACATTGCTAAGTAGAGGTTATGAATAACTAAAGGCATTGGTGCATGGTTATGTAATTATGTGTCTAGGTGAGGAAATTGCTGGAGGCATGATATACAGACACAGGATTATGGAAACCCTGTTCTCTCTTTGGGTGGCAGAAGGGTTACGGGTGGAAGTGCAGGAAATAGACAGATGTAGTTGAGTATGTCATCACTTGTGGAGGGTAATAAAACGGATGGAAAAGGAAGGTATGGAAACTGTCACTGGCAGAACAAATAGAAAAGTGGAGAAAATGCAAGGGCTTGTTATGACCGATGAAAAGTCATTGACTTGAAAAGTTAACTATTTCTCTTTCTGCTGATACTGCTTGATTTGCGATTTTTCTGTTATTTCAGATTTCTGGCACCTGCTGTATTTTGTTTTAAAGCACAGTTACTGACAAGTTTGTTCTTGCTGTTTAGTTATGTAAACTGATGTAATAACATCAATTAAAGGAACCGCAGTGGTCACATTATAATCGGGGGGGGGGGGGAAATAAAAGACTATGAAGTAAAACAGAGCACTACAATAAGTTGACAAAGCCCATCTATAAGGAAACACTAATGGAAATTGAAGACATTTTACAATGCCTCAAAAAATCATGGTGCATTTATATGTTTAGTTTAGAGATAGACAATAGACAATAGGTCATATGCAAATTTGCTAGTATTGCTTTTAAACCCTTCTAAATCATTAACCTATATTGTAAATAGCTGCGGTCCCAGCACCAAGCCTTGCGGTACCCCACTAGTCACTGCCTGCCATTCTGAAAGGGAACCGTCTATCCTGTCTTTGTTTCCTGTCTGCGAACCAATTTTCTATCCATGTCAGTACCCTACCCCCAAGACCATGTGCTCTAATTTTGCCCACTATTCTCCTATGTGGGACCTTATCAAATGCTTTCTGAAAGTCCAGGTACACCACATCCACTGGTTCTCCCGTGTCCAATTTCCGAGTTACATCCTCAAAGAATTCCAGAAGATTAGTTAAGCATGATTTCCCCATCGTAAATCCATGCTGACTCAGAACGATCCTGTTACTGCTATCCAAATATGCCGCTATTTCATCTTTTATAATTGACTCCAGCATCCTCCCCACCACCGATGTCACGCTAACTGCTCTATAATTCAGTTTTCTCTCCCTCGCCTTTCTTAAAAAGT
This sequence comes from Malacoraja senta, assembly GCA_038087875.1. Classification (NCBI taxonomy): domain Eukaryota; kingdom Metazoa; phylum Chordata; class Chondrichthyes; order Rajiformes; family Rajidae; genus Malacoraja; species Malacoraja senta. The sequence continues at coordinate 1,989,547 of CM075990.1, read as the reverse complement.
GGGATAACATTAGCTACCCTCCAATCCACATGAACTGATCCTGAATCTATAGAACATTGGAAAATGATCACCAATGCGTCCACGATTTCTAGCGCCACTTCCTTAAGTACACTGGGATGCAGACCATCAGGCCCTGGAGATTTATCAGCCAATCAGTCTATTCAACACCAATTCCTGCTGATGTGAATTTCCTTCAGTTCCTCCGTTACCCTAGATCCTCTGCCACTAGTACATCAGGAGATTTTTTGTGTCTTCCTTAGTGAAGATGGATCCAAAGTACCTATTCAACTCATCTGACATTTCCTTATTCTCCATAATAAATTCACCTGTTTCAGTCTTCAAGGGTCCAACTTTGGTCTTAACTAATGTTTTCCTCTTCACATACCCAAAGAAGCTTTTACTATCCTCCTTTATATTCTTGGCTAGCTTACCTTCGTACCTCATCTTTTCTCCACGTATTGCCTTTTTAGTTATCTTCTGTTGCTCTTTAAAAGTTTCTCAATCCTCTGGTTTCCCGCTCATCATTGCTATGTTATATTTCTCTTTTATTTTTATACTGTCCCTGACTTCCCTTGTCAGCTATGGTCGCCCCTTATTCCCTTGGAATCTTTCTTCCTCTTTGGAATTAACTGATCCTGCATCTTCTGTATTAGTCCCAAAAATACCTGCCATTGTTGTTCCACTGTCATCCCTGCTAGGGTATCTTTCCAGTCAACTTTGGCTAGCTCCTCCCTCACGGCTCCATAGTCCCCTTTGTTCAATTGTAACACCGATACTTCCGATATTCCCTTCTCCCTCTCAAATTGTAGATTAAAACTTATCATATTATGGTCACTACCTCGAGTTTCCTTATCAAATCCAGTTCATTATACTGTGCGAAACAGGCCAGCGCCAACATAGAAAATAGGTACAGTAGGCCATTCGGCCCTTTGAGCCTGCACCGCCATACAATATGATCATGGCTGATCATCCAACTCAGTATCCTGTACCTGCCTTCTCTCCATACCCCCTGATCCCTTTAGCCACAAGGGCCACATCTAACTCCCTCTTAAATATAGCCAATGAACTGGCCTCAACTACCTTCTGCGGCAGAGAATTCCACAGATTCACCACTCTCTGTGTAAAAAATGATTTTCTCATCTCGGTCCTAAAAGTCTTCCCCCTTATCCTTAAAGTGTGACCCCTTGTTCTGGACTTCCCCAACATCTGGAATACTCTTCCTGCATCTAGCCTGTCCAACCGCTTAAGAATTTTGTAAGTTTCTATAAGATCCCCGCTCAATCTTCTAAATTCTAGCGAGTACAAGCCGAGTCTATCCAGTCTTTCTTCATATAAAAGTCCTGCCATCCCAGGAATCAGTCTGGTGAACCTTCTCTGCACTCCCTCTAAGGCAAGAATGTCTTTCCTCAGATTAGGAGACCAATACTGTACGCAATACTCCAGGTGAGGTCTCACCAAGACCCTGTACAACTGCAATAGAACCTCCCTGCTCTTATACTCAAATCCTTTTGCTATGAATGCTAACATACCATTCGCTTTCTTCACTGCCTGCTGCACCTGCATGCCTACTTTCAATGACTGGTGCACCATGACACCCAGGTCTCGTTGCTTCTCCCCTTTTCCTAATCGGCCACCATTCAGATAATAGTCTACTTTCCTGTTTTTGCCTCCAAAATGGATAACCTCACATTTATCCACATTATACTGCATCTGCCATGCATTTGCCCACTCACCGTACCTATCCAAATCACCTTGCAGCCTCCTAGCATCCTCGTCACAACTAATACTGCCCCCCAGCTTTGTGTCATCCGCAAACTTGGAGATGTTGCATTCAATTCCCTCATCCAGTTCATTAATATATATTGTAAATAGCTGGGGTCCCAGCACTGAGCCTTGCGGTACCCCACTAGTCACTGCCTGCCATTCTGAAAAGGACCCGTTTACTCCTACTCTTTGCTTCCTGTCTGCCAGCCAGTTCTCTATCCACATCAATACTGAACCCCCAATACCATGTGCTTTAAGTTTGCATACTAATCTCTTATGTGGGACCTTGTCGAAAGCCTTCTGAAAGTCCAGATATAACACATCCACTGGTTCTCCCTTATCCACTCTACTAGTTACATCCTCGAAAAATTCTATAACCTGCGATCCCCGCATACTAACACAATCCTACACACACAAGGGACAATTAACATTTATACCAAGCCAATTAGCATACAAACCTGTACGTCTTTAGAGTGTGGGAGGAAACCGGAACCTCCCGGAGTAAACCCACGCAGGTCGCAGGGAGAACGTACAAACTCCACATTGTCAGAAACAATTAGAATACCCGAGAATACTTCACATATCCCTGTACCTTAATTGGTACACGTGACAATAAAAGACCTTTGAAACCTTTGAACCACGGGCATGAAAATTCTACATTCTTCCCAAAATACACAAACACCCGGACAGGTGGGCAGAACATGGGGAAATACGTCCAGGAAGGCCCATTGTGTCCGACTGTGGAAGTGAATCCTATCGGGAAGCAGAATACATCGACTCCTTTCTTAATCCACTGGCAGAGCAGCTTCTCCACTTCAGACCACGTCACACTTCCTGACTGTGCCACCTGATGTTGTACCCTTACATGGACATCGAAGGCCCGTCCACAAACAGAACAGACAGGAACATACAACAGTTAAACATATCTCAGAGAAAAATGCTGACCCTGAAAGACTAGACGAGGCTTTGGTCGAGAAGTGGCCCAGGCGATCAATGTCTTTTCACAGAGAACTAAATGACATTTGGGAATGTCACATTCAGAAACAGAGTCAGAGGAATTAATTCACATCTTTCACACACACCACCAAGATTGAAACCACCACAAACAAACAAAACATTGACTTTCTGGACACCACTGGTTTTAACTTGGCATTAGAAAATGGTGGCCACAAACTAGCTCCCAAAGTCTTTTTACAGACCAACATTGTTGCGCACCACAGGCCACTGTCCAAAATACACTTTCAGTGATATTTAAAGTCACGTAGAAACTAGGAACTGCAGTCTATGCAATTAAACATCAATGTAAACAGTGCCACACTTCATACTCTTCATCACACTTCATAACAGGCAGTAGCCTAAGAATTCACGGACAGCGCGCCAGAGTAACATTCCAGGGGAAAATCAATACAGATCTGTCAGCAAACACATCCAGCAGCACCAGACCCAGTCTCTCGTGATCTTGGGCTTGGAAACTAACACGGACATGTCACCCCTTCAGAGGAAGAGAGGGAGAGGAAGCAGACGGAAGCACTGCGAATGGGTGGGCAGGATCTCGAGGTGACCCTAAATTACAATGCAGAACTTTGACAGGATGATCTACAATCTCCAGTGAAAACCTATTTTTTGGGCCGCAAGCCTACAGTTACAACCAGGTGTGTAGGAAGGAATTGCAGATGCTGGTTTAAGACGAAGATAAACACAAAAAGTTGGAGTAACTCAGCGGGTCAGGCAACATCTTTAGAGAAAAAGAATAAGTGAAGTTTCGGGTCGAGACCCTTCTTCAGACCAGGTGCTGATTTCATCAACTCTCCTTCCCCCGACACACACTGACACAGCTCAAACATTGCCTTCCCGAGACAAACCCTGACATCTGAGGACAGACCTACCCCCTCCCCAAGCTCCAACTCACTTCAGACCCCAGCCCCATATCCACAGCCTCCATCATTTCACTCACAGCTACTCACGACTCATTCTAACATCCCTAATAGACCTATTACCTATGGGCTCCAGCACTCTCCTGATCCCATCCCATCTCCAGCCTCCCCGCAGGCCTCCACCAGCGACTCCGCCAACCCTCGCATCTCCACCGCCCATCAACGGACCAGAGCTGTCGCCTCACCTGAATTCCAGGCTCAGCACCAGGCCCACAGCTTATATGCTGCAGACTCAAACACAACAAATGGTCAGACTCTCCTGGGTCCTACTGCTCCCCCCCCCTCCCACAGGGCACCTCAGTAATGATTCCACTGGGTCTTCCCATCCCCTTCTAACCAGGTTACTCCAACCACCTCCCACCCATACACTAGACCTCACGCCCCCCTCTCTTCACTGAACCTTCACCATCCCCCACAGCACCTCGCCTCTACCTCTGTACACTCCCCTGCCCTCCTCTGACCCAAACCCCCATCCTTATCATGTCTTCACCATCCTCCCTGACATCCACCTTTCCGATAAAGAACGGTCTGCCCTCAACAGAGGTTACAGTGGTTATGAGGGATTTCAATATGTAGGTACACTGGGAAAATCAAGCTGGTACTGAATACCAAGAGAAGGAATGTATCCAATGCCCGCGACATGGCTGTCTACCCCACAGGTTATGTGTGCTGAGTCATAGAGTGATAGTGTGGAAAAAGGCCCTTTGGCCCAACTTGCCCACACCAGCCAACATGTCCCAGCTACACGTCACATCTGCCTGCATTTGGTCCATATCCCTCCAAACCTGTCCTATCCATGTAACGGTTTCTTAAATGTTGGGACAGTCCCTGTCTCAGCTAACCCCTCTGGCAGCTTTTTCCATGCACTCACCACCCTTTGTGTGAAAAGGTTACCCTTGTGTGAAAAAGGTTGTTTAAAGAATTAGTGAACATCATACTCAGCTATTTTCCCCATCTTTAGGAAATGGATTTCCACCTTCTCCACCTGTGGCACTCCTGAAACGGCTGTGAATAGCTGTGTCAAGTTCCAGTTTTTCATTCTTTGCTGGGACAACATGCTGGAGGAACTCTGCTCGACAGACACTGCATCTTATCCGTATCCATCTGTTGCTCCCTCCCTGTCCTGCTTTCTCTGAGCTATCTGCTTATGGCGAGCAGTTCTGGTCACTGAGTGGAGGGGAAGGGGAGAGTGGTGAGGGAGAGAGGAAGAGGCAATTCTGGTCATCGTATTGAGGATGGAGGGAGGGGGAGATTGGCGAGGGTGCGGGGGAGAGAAGGGGAGGGTGTATGGGGAAGGGGGATGGGGAAGAGTGGTGAGGAGGGGAGGAGAGCTGTTCTCGTCACCCCGTGACAGGAACCACACGGCTGGGTAGCAAGCAGAGTTCTGAAAGAGTGGTGAGGGGGGGGAGAGCATAGTTCTTGGTCACCCTACTGAGTAGTAGAGGGGAGAGGAGGTGATGAGGGATGGGAAAGGGGAGAGCGATGGGGGGGTGATGGGGGAGTGTGAGGATTGTCACAATCATTGTGTGAGGGGGGCTGTGGGGAGGGGGGAATGTGAGGATTGTGTGAGAAGGGGGAGTGTGAGGGGGGGGAGTGTGAGGATTGTGTGAGGGGGGGTGAGGTGTGAGGAGTGTGAAGGTGTATCAGGGGGTAACTGTGATCAGCCCGGCTACCGGGCCCTTCCGGCGGGGAAACGAAACGTCCGTCGACGACCCGCTCCCGCGCCGCCCAAACATCGCGAGAAGTGACGTCGTGTCTCGTGGGAATGGCGCCGGTTAAAGTGTGAAGCCGGACTGGCCCCCGTCACGTGCCGGGGAAGCAGCTCGGCGGTGGGGGGGAGGAGCCTGCACTCTCCGCATCTGGCTCGCTACATCTCACACACACTGTCTGCGAGGCTGCTGCTGCCTCAGCTGTAATGTTGCACCAGTGCCTCTTCGGCTCTGGACAAGTGTTTGGGCAGCAAAACCCGTCCCTCACGCTTGGTTCAGAGGGACGGAGTTGTGGCTCCTCTCACTGTTTAAGGAGTGAGGTTCAAGCCAGTGATGGAAGTGCAGACACAGATACGCTCTGAGTGTGGGCTTGATGTTGCACTGAATGCAGCCGCTCTCAAACAGTCCCCGTAGCAACGTGAGGCCGATGGGCTTTGGACAAATGTCAGTTGCCACTTCCCAGGAGTTTAAAATCTTTAATCATTTTACCCCAATCTTCATACTTAACCACTGCTCTGATTTATAAGTGGTCACAACCTGTGTGAAACTAATTTAATGCTGAATGGTTGAATCGGTAGACATCTGTTTCAGAGAATCCCCACAACACACAGCTGTTAGGCAAAACTACCTTCATTATTTAAAGTTCAAATCCATCTCTCTGGGTATCTTTCACCTCTCCAATGTTCCTGCTCCCCCTCAAATGAAACAAATACCATTTTTGGAAAATAAAAAACGTAACCACGTGGCA
>CM075990.1:1903488-1983192 GCA_038087875.1 Malacoraja senta | reverse complement strand
TTGGGTCCTTGGATGGAGTCGAGGGCGGAGGTAACGGGGGCAGGAGTTGCATCTCCTGCAGTTGCAGGGGAAAGTACCTGTGGAGGGGGGGTGGTTTGGGTGGGTAGGGACTAGTTGACCAGGGAGTTTCAGAGGGAAAGGTCTCTGCAGAAAGCAGAAAGGGGTGGAGATGGGAAGATGTGGCCAGTAGTGGGATCTCGTTCATTGTTTATTGTTGTCTCTGTGTTTAAAGCCAATACAAACTCAATGTACTTTGAGTTGGGAGATTCTACCGAGAGGGTCTTCATTAGAATGTGTTTCTCTTGACTTTTACATCAACCAGCTTCTGCCACTGAGTGACTCGTTCAAAGATCACAACTGTAGCTGATTAGTTAAATTTCTTCAGCAGTATTTCAAACTCAATGCCACGTGGTTACGTTTTTTATTTTCCAAAAATGGTATTTGTTTCATTTGAGGGGGAGCAGGAACATTGGAGAGGTGAAAGATACCCAGAGAGATGGATTTGAACTTTAAATAATGAAGGTAGTTTTGCCTAACAGCTGTGTGTTGTGGGGATTCTCTGAATCAGCCCGGCTACCGGGCCTTCCGGCGGAAACGAAACGTCCGTCGACGACCCGCTCCCGCGCCACAACTCCGTCCCTCTGAACCAAGCGTGAGGGACGGGTTTTGCTGCCCAAACACTTGTCCAGAGCCTAAGAGGCACTGGTGCAACATTACAGCTGAGGCAGCAGCAGCCTCGCAGACAGTGTGTGTGAGATGTAGCGAGCCAGATGCGGAGAGTGCAGGCTCCTCCCCCCCACCGCCGAGCTCCTTCCCCGGCACGTGACGGGGCCAGTCCGGCTTCACACTTTAACCGGCGCCATTCCCACGAGACACGTCGTCACTTCTCGCGATGTTTGGGCGGCGCGGGAGCGGGCGTCGACGGACGTTGTTCTCGCCGAGGGCCCGGTGAAGGGCGAGAACAGATATAGAAAAATCTTCACCCCGCTCTCTTGCCGCACTGGCCCCACCTCCCACTCCTCCTCCCATCACTCTCCCCCCCTCATACTCCCCTCCTCAAAGTCCCCTCCCCCCCTCACACTACCCCATCATACCCTCCCCTCCTCACACCCACACACTCCCCTCATACTCGCCCCTCACACTACACCCCCTCTCACACAACCCTCAACTCCCCCCTCACACTGCACCCCCTCAGACTCCCCCCACAAACTCCTGCCCTCACAACCCCCCTCACACCCCCATCGCTCTCCCCATTCTCATCCCTCATCCCCTCCTCCTCTCCCCTCTACTACTCAGTAGGGTGACCAAGAACTATGCCCCCCCCCCATCACTCTTTCAGAACTCTGCTTGCTACCCAGCCGTGTGGTTCCTGTCACGGGGTGACGAGAACTGCTCTCCCCCCACCCCCCCTTCCCCATACACCCTCCCCTTCTCTCCTCCGCACCCACGCAATCTCTCCCTCCATCCTCAAAACAATGACCAGAATTGCCTCTTCCTATCCCCCTCACCACTCTCCCGTTCCCCTCCACTCACGGTGACCAGAACTGCTCGCCATAAGCAGATAGCTCAGAGAAAGCAGGACAGAGGCAGGGAGGGAGCAACAGATGGATACGGATAAGATGCAGTGTCTGTCGAGCAGAGTTCCTCCAGCATGTTCTCCCAGCAAAGAATGAAAAACTGGAACTAGACACAGCTATTCACAGCCGTTTCAGGAGTGCCACAAGTGGAGAAGGTGGAAATCCATTTCCTAAAGATGGGGGAAAATAGCTGAGTATGATGTTCACTAATTCTTTAAACAACCTGTTTGGAAATTTGCCCAGATTAAGATGATAATTCCTTAATCCCATAGGTTTAAGGTGAATGGGAAATGATTAAATAGGAATCTGAGGGTAGCTTTTTCACACAAAGGTGGTGCATGTACGGAAAAAGCTGCCAGAGGGGTTAGCTGAGACGGGACTGTCCCAACATTCAAGAAACAGTTAGACAGGAACATGGATAGGATAGGTTTGGAGGGATATGGACCAAATGCAGGCAGATGGGATGTGTAGTTGGGACATGTTGGCCTGTGTGGGTAGGTTGGGCCAAACACTATCACTCTATGACTCAGCACACATAACCTGTGGGGTAAGACAGCCAAGGCTGGTCGTGGGTGTAAGTTGTGGAATGCAATGGTGTGGATAGCATCTCAGGCAAATAGATATTTTACAGTTTTGGATTTGCCAGATTTTCAGAATCTGCAATTATTTTCCTTTACTCCATCCTGATTTGCAATCAATTAATGATGGTTCGCAAATGATCCTGACCTGAAACGTTACCCATCCTATTTCTCCAGAGATCCTGACCTGAGTTACTCCAGCACTTTGTGTCTATCTTTGGTATAAACCAGCATCTGCAGTTCCTTGTTTCTACTAATGATGGTTACGTTTTTTTATTCTCTTCCTGTCCGATTTAATTTGTTTCCACTTCCTTCCAGAGTCACCCTCTGTTGAAGTGCAGTGAAGAGATGGTGATGGACTGGTTGAAGACCTGTGGTGCAAATGTGGTGAAGTGAATCAGTTGTGTCTTTAGTGTCCCTCTGAATGTATGTTTTGGACGGTGGCTTGTGGTGCGCAAGAGGTTGTGGGTGTCTGTTGGTTTGTGGTCATTATTTTAGTTTAGAGATACAGATTAGAAACAGCCCTTTCAGCCCAACGTGTCCACGTTGACCATCTATCACCCGTTCACACTAGTTCTGTATTATCCCACTTTCTCATCCACTCCCTGCACACACGGGCAATTTATAGAGGCCAATTAACTAGTGATGTTACACAACCTACCATCAGCGGCGCTGCAGATCTGCCAATGCCTGTGCGGCGATTCCGGAGGCTTTGGAGGTGGGGGGGCACGTTTGTATTGATTGTCGGAGAGGCATTTTCTCGGGCTGCTAGCTGATGAAGAAAAATCATTCGCGCTTCCGTTCGCGGGTTTTTTTTACTGGAAGTTTCCGTAATCAAATCTGGTTCATTGCACAACACAAAATCCAGAATTGCCTTTTCCCTAGTGGGCTCGACTGTGAGCTGCTCTAAGAAGTCATGTCGCGGGCATTGGATACATTCCTTCTCTTGGTATTCAGTACCAGCTTGATTTTCCCAGTGTACCTACATATTGAAATCCCTCATAACCACTAACCTCTGTTGAGGGCAGACCGTTCTTTATCGGAAGGGTGGATGTCAGGAGGATGGTGAAGAGACGATAAGGATGGGGTTTCGGTCAGAGGAGGGCAGGGGAGTGTACAGAGTAGAGGCGAGGCGCTGTGGGGGATGGTAAGGGTTCAGTGAAGAGAGGGGGGCGTGAGGTCTAGTGTATGGGTGGGAGGTGGTTGGAATAACCTGGTTAGAAGGGGATGGGGAAGAACCAGTGGAATCATTACTGAGGGTGCCTGTGGAGGCGGGGGAGCAGTAGGCCCAGGAGAGTCCGACCATTTGGTGTGTTTGAGTCTGCAGCATATAAGCTGTGGGCCTGGTGGCTGAGCCTGGAATTCAGGTGAGGCGATGGCTCTGGTCCGTTGATGGGCGGGTGAGTGGCGAGGGTGGCGGAGTCGCTGGTGGAAGCCCTCGGGGGCTGGAGATGGGATGGGATCAGGAGAGTGCTGGAGCCCATAGGTAACAGGTCCATCAGGGATGTTAGAATGAGTCGTGAGCAGCTGGGAGTGAAATGATGCAGGCTGTGGATGTGGGGCTGGGGTCTGAAGTGAGTTGGAGCTTGGGGAGGTGGTAGGTCTGTCCTCGGATGTCAGGGTTTGTCTCGGGAAGGCAATGTTTGAGCTGTGTGTGTCGGGGGAGGGAGGGTTGATCAAATCAGCATCTGGTCTGAAGAAGGGTTTCGACCCGAAACTTCACCTATTCCTTTTCTCCAAAGATGCCGCCTGACCCGCTGAATTACTCCAACTTTTTGTGTTTATCTTCGTCTTAAACCAGCATCTACAGTTCCTTCCTACACACCTGGTTGTAACTATAGGCTAGTGCCAAAAAAATAGGTTTTCACTGGAGATTGTAGATCATTTTTGACCTCCGCAACATTGCCAAAATCAGATCCTCTCTCATACCCGCCGCTGCTGAAAGACTCATCCATGTCTTCATCTTCTCCCGACTGGACTACTGTAACTCTCTTCTCTTTGGCATCAATTCCAGCAACATCAACCGACTCCAACTGGTCCAGAATGCAGCCGCCCGACTCATTACCCACACCAAACCCTGGCACCACATCACACCAGTTCTCAAAGAACTCCACTGGCTTCCATTTCCCACCGGATCATCTACAAAATCCTGGTCCTCACCTACAAAGCCCTCAACCACTTGCCCCCCCCTTATCTCACTGATCTCCTCTTCCCCTACCAACCCTCACGGTCCCTCAGATCCACATCAGCTGGTCTCCTCTCCACTCCGAAATCAAACCTCTGCACTTTTGGAGGCAGAGCCTTCTCCAGGGCAGCTCCAGGCTCTGGAATTCCCTCCCACAACTGATCCGAAATTCTGAGTCCCTCACCATCTTCCAGTCCCGCCTCAAGACCCATCTCTTCGCCTCTGCATACCCTTAGTCCCATGTTCCCCTCCCCTTTGCATCTCTGTCTTACTGCTCTATTTTGTTTTGTTTATTCTTGACTCTCAATGTAAAACGACTTTGAGTCCTGAAAAGCGCTATATAAATAAAATGTATTGTTATTATTATTATTATTATTATCCTGTCAAAGTTCTGCATTTGTAATTTAGGGTCACCTCGAGATCCTGCCCATACGTTCGCAATGCTTCAGTCTGCTTCCTCTCCCTCTCTTCCTCTGAAGGGATGACCTGTCCATTTTAGTTTCCAAGCCCAATATCATGAGAGACTGGGTCTGGTGCTTCTGGATGTGTTTGCTGACAGGTCTGTATTGATCTGCCCCTGGAATATTACTCTGGCGTCCTGTCCGTGAATTCTTAGGCTTTTGCCTGTTATGAAGTGTGATGAAGAGTATGAAGTGTGGCACTGTTTACGTTGATGTTTAATTGCATAGACTGCAGTTCCTAGTTTCTACGTGACTTTAAATATCACTGAAAGTGTGTTTTGGACAGTGGCCTGTGGTGTGCAACATTGTTGGTCTGTAAAAAGACTTTGGGTGCTAGTTTGTGGCCACCATTTTCTAATGCCAAGTTAAAACCAGTGGTGTCCAGAAAGTCAATGTTTTGTTTGTTTGTGGTGGTTTCAACCTTGGTGGTGTGTGTGAAAGATGTAAATGAATTCCTCTGACTCTGTTTCTGAATGTGACATTCCCAAATGTCATTCAGTTCTCTGTGAAAAGACATTGATCGCCTGGGCCACTTCTCGACCAAAGCCTCGTCTAGTCTTTCAGGGTCAGCATTTTTCTCTGAGATATGTTTAACTGTTGTATGTTCCTGTCTGTTCTGTTTGTGGACGGGCCTTCGATGTCCATGTAAGTGTACGGCATCAGGTGGCACAGTCAGGAAGTGTGATGTGGTCTGAAGTGGAGGTGCTGCTGTGCCAGTGGATTAAGAAAGGAGTCGATGTATTCTGCTACCCGATAGAATTCACCACCACAGTCAGACACAATGGGCCTTCCTGGACGTATTTTCCCAGGTTCTGCCCATCTGTCCTGGTGTTTGTATATTTTGGGAAGAATGTAGAATTTTCACGTCCGTGGTTCAAAGGTTTCAAAGTCTTTTATTGTCACGTGTACCAATTAAGGTACAGTGATATGTGAAGTATTCTCAGGTACTCTAATTGTTTCTGACAATGTGGAGTTTGTACGTTCTCCCTGTGACCTGCGTGCGTTTACTCCGGGAGGTTCCGGTTTCCTCCCACACTCTAAAGACGTACAGGTTTGTATGCTAATTAGCTTTGTATAAATGTTAATTGTCCCTTGTGTGTGTAGGATTGTGTTAGTATGCGGGGATCGCAGGTTGGCGCTGGCCTGTTTCGCACTGTATAATGACTCGATTTGATAAGGAAACTCGAGGTAAAGGAGCCATTAGGAGGTAATGACCATAATATGATAAGTTTTAATCTACAATTGAGAGGGAGAAGGAATATCGGAAGTGTCAAGATTACAATTGAACAAAGGGGACTAGGGAGTCGTGAGGGAGGAGCTAGCAAAGTTGACCGGAAAGATACCCTAGCAGGGATGACAGTGGAACAACAATGGCAGGTATTTTTGGGACTAATACAGAAGGTGCAGGATCAGTAATTCGAAAGAGGAAGAAAGATTCCAAGGGGAGTAAGGGGCGACCATAGCTGACAAGGAAGTCAGGGACAGTATAAGGAAATGTCAGACGGGTTGAATAGGTACTTTGGATCCATCTTCATTAAGGAAGACACAAACAATCTCCTGATGTACTAGTGGCCAGAGGATCTAGAGTAACGGAGGAACAGAAGGAAATTCATATCAGGCAGGAAATGGTGTTGAATAGACTCTGATAAATCTCCAGGGCCTGATGGTCTGCATCCCAGGGTACTTAAGGAAGTGTCTCTAGAAATCATGTGCACATTGGTGATCATTTTCCAAAGTTCAATAGATTCAGGATCAGTTCCTGTGGATTGGAGGGTAGCTAATGTTATCCCACTTTTTAAGAAAGGCGGGAGAGAGAAAACTGAATTATAGAGCAGTTAGCGTGACATCGGTGGTGGGGAAGATGCTGGAGTCAAATTATAAAAGATGAAATAGCGGCACATTTAGATAGCAGTAACAGGATTTTCGAAGGGGAAATCATGCTTAACTAATCTTCTGGAATTTTTTGAAGATGTAACTCTGAAAATGGACACGGGAGAGCCAGTGGATGTGGTGTACCTGGACTTTCAGGAAGCATTTGATAAGGTCCCACATAGGAGAATAGTGGGCAACATTAGAGCACATGGTATTGGGGGTAGGGTACTGACATGGATAGAAAATTGGTTGGCAGACAGGAAACAAAGACGGCATAAACGGTTCCCTTTCTGAATGGCAGGCAGTGACTAGTGGGGTGCCGCAAGGCTCAGTGCTGGGACCGCAGCTATTTACAATATAGGTTAATGATTAGATGAAGGGTTTAAAAGTAACACTAGCAAATTTGCAGATGACACAAAGCTGGGTGGCCATGAACGTATTGAATGGCGGTGCTGGCTTGAAGGGCCGAATGGCCTACTCCTGCACCTATTGTCTATTGTCTATCTCTAAACTAAACATATAAATGTGCCATGATTTTTTGAGGCATTTTAAAATGTCTTCAATTTCCATTAGTGTTTCCTTATAGATGGGCTTTGTCAACTTAGTGTAGTGCTCTGTTTTATTTCATAGTCTGTGTGTCTCGAATAAGTATTGTTGTTTGTCCATGACAACTCTGTTCTTCCCCTTATCTGCTGGTTTGATGATTATTTCTCTGTTGTCTTTCACCTCACTTAGGATTTGGGTAATTGCAAGCCAAGTTTACAGCTGAGGAGGAGAGCCGACATCTGGCTGATGGAGGGAAAAGACAAGGCCAGGTGAGCAAAGTTTTGTGAAATTTGTTGTTAATAGGAGTGGCACACTGGCGCAGCGGTAGTTGCTGCCTCACAGAGCCAGAGACCCGGGTTTGATCCTGACTGCGGTGCTTGCCTGCACTGCGTTTGTACATTCTCCCATGACCTGCGTGGGTTTCTCCGAGACCTCCGGTTTCTTCCCACACTCCAAAGACATACAAGTTTGTAGGTAATTGGCTTGGTATAAAACAAAATTGTCCCTAGTGTGTTTAGGAAACATAGAAACACGGTGGCACTATGGCGCAACGGTAAATCTGCTCCTTACAGCGCTTGCCGTGCCGGAGATCCGGGTTCAATCCCACTACTGGTGCTTATCTGTACAGAGTTTGTACGTTCTCCTAACAGGTTTTCTCGAGATCTTCGGTTTCCTCCCACACTTCAAAGACGTACAGGTATGTAGGTTAATTGGCTTGGTGTATGTGCAAATTGTCCCTAGTGTGTGTATGATAGCGTTAATGTGGGGGTGATCGCTGGTCGGCGCTGACTCTGTGGGCCGAAGGGCCTTATTCAACGCTGCATCTATAAACATAGAAAATAGATGCAGGAGTAGGCCATTTGGCCTTTGAGCCAGCACTGTCATTCAATATGATCAGTGCTGATCATCCAAAATCAGTAGCCCATCCTGCTTTCTCCCCATATCCCTTGATTGCATTAGCCCTAAGAGCTATATCTAACTGTTGAATCATCCAGTGAATTGGCCTCCACTGCCTTCTGTGACGGGGAATTCCACAGATTCACAAAAAGTTTTCCCTCATCTCAGTCTTAAATGGCATACCCCTTATTCTTAAACTGTGACCCTGGATCTGGGCTCCCGCAACATCGGGAACATTTTTCATGCATCCAGCCTGTCCAATCCCTTAAGAAATTTATATGTTTCTATAAGATGCCCTGTCATCCTTTTCAAGGGCCTGTCCCACTTGGCTGTCAGTTGCGCCTCATTTACAAGTCATATGTAAAATAGTTCGACGCGCAAATCACGCGTCATCACGCGTAATCATGCGTCAGCGCATCCGTCTGGTGCGCGTGACGTCATTAGAATACCCTGCTTCCTATTCTGCATCATGACCATCATGGAAGAACTACAGATTTTATTGCTACAGCAACAACAGAGACGTCTGTTAGCAGCAGCCCTCATACTTACAGATCAGCCAGGCAGGAGTACAACAAGAAAGGCTAGCAAGAAACCCAGGGAGAGGTCTGTGTGGACCAGGCACGTGCCGTGAGTGATTACTCGGGGTAGGCAGTCAGTCGGCTTTAAAAAAAATCTAAACTGCGCATGCGCAGATTGTTCTCCTCTCCGTAAAAATAAAAATAAAGACAGTAACATTCAATTTGCCTAAGCTTCCAAGTCTCCTTCATTCTGAATTACTGAATGGGTGGGGGTGAAGGGTGACGGCAGGTGGAGAGATGGTGGTAAAACGGGAGCACACCGGGACAAGTTGTATCAGTTGTCATCTTATTGAATGACAATACTTGTTCAAGGGACCAATTGGGGGAGAGTTCGTTTCACAGCGTGTGGAGAGTCTGGGCATGGGTAAAGTTGCGGGGAGGGCAGGAGTGTTAAGAAGGAGGGGGTCGGGGATCATGCCGGTAACTCGCTCACTCACCGCTGCCGCAGCCTCCGGGCACGGAGCCACCGCATTGTGGCCGGGGAGGGAAGCAGCTCGGGTGGCTGCGAGCGGCCGCCAGGACCCGACAGCAGACCTGGCCTTCATTTCAGCGCCTACTGCCGGTCCGCTCACCTCTGGCAGTGCTCTCTGTCTGAACACCTCTCACCTGCCACTCGCCGACTTCGCTCATGTCAGCCGCTTCCCGCAAATTCTTAAATTCCGATAGCCGAGTAACGTCAATTGGTCCCTTGATGCATGGTGACCCATGGTCGGAATTTAAGGATTTGCGGGAAGCGGCTGACATGAGTGAGGCCGGGAGCGGCAGGAGAGAGATTTTCAGATGGAGACCACTGCCAGAGGTGAGCGGGGGCCGACAGAAGGGGGTGAGGTGGCGGCCGGTTCTGCTGTCCACTCCCGGCAGCCGCTCGCAACAATGCGGCCCGAGCGTCGCAAGTGAGTTACTGGCATGATCCCCAACCCTCTCCTGCTCAACACTCTTGCCCTCCCCGCAACTTTACCCCTGGCCAGACTCCCCATACGCTGTTAAAGGAACTCTCTTCCCCACCCCCCACCCCCCCCCCCCACCTCGGGAAATACGGTATTTAAAAACATATAGCACCAAGAAATGTACTTACCACATTATCGGTACACAAACTCCATTCTTCTCTCTTTGTTTCCTAAGATACTCTTAAGATAATGGCAATCCATATTTGAAAACCCACCAAGCAGTAGGCTGCTGCGCATGCGTAGGACTGCAAAGGGGGAATTTCAGCTGCCTTCAGCCTGCTTGTCATTGACGGCTTGAAGCGGCGCCGATGGCACGTGGGCTGCACAGACCTTCGCGTGTTACAAGTACTGCGGATGAAAGGCACGGAGAATGATCTCTTAGATAGGCATAATTCTCTCATGCCTTTACTATTTATATTTAATAATTACCATTTTATAATTTTAGTCGGGGTAGGCAGTGCCTACCCTGACGGCACGTGCCTGCTGTGGACGAGGTTAGAGGTTACATGACGCGTAAAGGCAGGCCGACGGCGTATGTGCGGAGCACGTCGTTGCATGTTTACGGACGCTGACGCACAGTGACGTAACCATGCGTCACCTCTCGATACAGCGTGCGACGCTAATGCGTCAGCGTGCGTAGCCAATGCATCAGTGTGCGTACGCGATACGTCATGGAGGTGGCGCGCGAGGATTTTGTTACCCAACGAAATTCTGGAGCGCCGCGCGATAATGCGCGCCACCGCATCCGATTCCACGCCTTACCATGCGCAATGCGTGCGTCACCCACGCGCACCCCACGCGTCACAATGCATCGACCTATTTTACATATGATGCGTAAATGAGGCGCAAATAACGGCCAAGTGGGACAGCCCCTTAAATTCCAGTGATTATATGCCAGGATAGCATTGGTGTGGGGGGGATCGCTGGTCGGTGCAGACTCGGTAGGCTGAAGGGCCTGTTTCTGTGCTGTATCTCTAAACTAAATTAAACAGGATGGCTAGTGGTCAGTTTACAAGTTGCTCTGAGAAGCCTCTCGCCTTACACATTCACAGCAAGGCAAGGCAAGTTTATTTGTATAGCACCTTTCAACCACAAGGTAATTCAAAGTGCTTTACATAAAACATTTAAAGCATTTGAAAGAAACACATATAAAATGACATTTAGATATAAAATGATTATTAGATTATTCAGATAATAATTACAAAATTAAAAGGAATCAAATAAAATATTTAAAATAGAATAAAACCAGGAATAGAAGTTACAGTGCAGTATAGATAATTAATAAATTGTATTGTTTACTGAAAGGCAGCGGCAAACAGAAAAGTCTTCAGTCTAGATTTAAAAGAGCTGAGAGTTGCAGCAGACCTGCAGTTTTCTGGGAGTTTGTTCCAGATATGTGGTGCGTAAAAACTAAATGCTGCCTCTCCATGTTTAGTTCTGACTCTGGGGACACAGAGCAGACCTGTCCCAGACGATCTGAGAGGTCTGGGTGGTTCGTAGCTAAGCAGAAGATCAGAAATGTATTTTGGCCCTAAACCATTCAGTGCTTTGTAAACCAATAGTAGTATTTTGAAATCAATTCTTTGACAGACAGGAAGCCAGTGTAAAGACCTCAGAACTGGAGTAATGTGATCTACTTTTTTGGTCTTAGTGAAGACTCGAGCAGCAGCGTTCTGAATTAACTGCAGCTGTCTGATCGACTTTTTAGGGAGACCTGTAAAGACACTGTTACAGTAGTCAAGCCTGCTGAAGATAAATGCATGGACAAGTTTATCCAAATCCTGCTGAGACATAAGTCCCTTAATCCTTGATATATTCCTCAGGTGATAGTAGGCTGACTTTGTGACTGTTTTTATGTGGCTGTTGAAGTTCAGGTCTGAGTCCATGACTACTCTTAAGTTTCTGGCTTGGTTTGTTGTTTTTAGCATTACCATTTGAAGCTGGGTGCTAACTTTTAATCGTTCTTCCTTGGCTCCAAAAACAATTATTTCCGTTTTTTCTTTGTTTAATTGGAGAAAATTCTGGTTCATCCAATCGTTGATTTGCTCAATGCATCTACTCAGTGCTTGTATTGGACTATAGTCTCCTGGTGATATTGTTATGTAGATTTGTGTGTCGTCTGCGTAACTATGGTAACATTTTGATTGTAGGTTGATATTCATTGTTTGGCTTGCATTTCGCTGTAAACTGGAAGTGTTAGACTTTCAAAATGTTGATAGAAATAAAGTCTTTAGAAAGAGAGAGAAAATAATCCGGTCAAAAAGTACTCTAAAAGCAACAATTGGTGTGCTTGCCAGCTTTTGTAGCTGAAGTATGAGGTGCAGCCATTCACACCTGTATTTAATAATAATAATAATAATTTTATTTTATGGGCGCCTTTCAAGAGTCTCAAGGACACCTTACAGAATTTAACAAGTAAAAAAACATATAATCGGAGTAAAATAAATTATAATGACATCACCAATACACAAATTAAAGACAGAATTCGATCCAAAGACAAAAAAAAAAATCAGAAACACAATGTGAAGAGAGAGCAGGGGCAGCGGCAGCTAAACCGCGCCAGCGTACACTCTCCCTTCCAACAGCCATCTTGGACACAGACTAAAATAGTCACATTGCACACAAAAATCATCCCCCCACAATGGTTACCACTGTGGGGGAAGGCACAATGCCCAGTCCCCATCCCCAGTTCTCCCAAAGTCAGGCCTATTGAGGCCTCCGCTATTGCCTCTACGGAGGCCCGATGTTCCTGGCCGTTCTCGCCGGGTGCTGTTGCCCCGGCGTCGGGAGAGTCCTCTCAGCGGCTGGGCCACCTGGAACAGCCGCATTCCTTACCGGAGACCGCGGCTTCTGAAGCCAACAAGGCCGCGCCGGTTTGGAGCTCCCAGGCTCCCGATGTTGAAGTCGGCGCCGCCCGCTCCTCTCCGCAGCCCCGCAGCCCGGAGGTGTTGAGCTCGGCGGTCACAGCTCACCGGAGCTCCAGCGCGTCGATCCAGCGCGGCGACCCAGGCAAGGCATCGCCCGAACCGCTCCGCGATAGCGCTCCAGCGCTGTGCCGCCACCGAAGCCGAGGTGCTGGGCGGTCGCTGCCAGGAAACGGCGGTCCACGCCCGCTGGTAGGCCGCAAGGACGGGTCGACGGGGCAGCCCGGAGAAAAAGCTGCCTCACCGACCAGGTAGGGACCTAGAAATATAGTTACCCCCTTCGCCATACATTAAAAAGTCGATTTCTCCCACAAGCAAAACACAGGACTCACTAGAACTACAAAGAAAATTAAACGGACGGCTGCTGATTAGCAGCCGTTCCCCAAGATGGCTCCTCCTCCTCCTTTGTGAGATGCAGGCTCTGTCTGCACAGGGCCTCAGATAGTTCATTGCCTTTGCACTCAATTTGTACTATTCTCTGACTTTTCCGGTTGACGCTGTTATCAGACGACACAATGGACTGCCAAGTTAAGGGTGCAATCCCATTCTCCCAACCTATCTCATTGTAACTAATACAAATGAGTGTCGAATATTTGGGATGTGTGTGTGCAATGGAGTTAAAAATGGGTTTTCTTTTATTGATTTCAACAATTGATATTTTAAATGAAAAGGGGGAGGTACAGCTTGCATTTCGAACCACAAATGCAACTGAAACTTCCAGGAATGAGAAAAGTATAATAAACAAATCTTCAGCAAATTGTTCACAATTACTGGCTCTGCGAATGAAGTCGCCACAATTGGGATGATGTCGGTCGGTCAGAAGAGAGAGAGTGAGCTGCACGTGAACCACAGCGAGCACCACACTACTGAGGTATGACTGACTGACTCTCTGAAGGGGGCAGGGGTGAATTTAGCTCCTTCACATGAGCAGCCCCAGGGAGTGATTGCTTCTTCAATGTGGACCTGCCCCCCGACAAAACTCTTGCCACACGCTTTAGGACCGGGGGGGGGGGGGGGGGTCCGCCGCATTGTACTGTTGGCTGTGTATTGGTAAGTCATCTGTCTGTCTGCGGGGGTGGATGACTGGCTCTGGTGGGTGGGCTTGCGCCATCGTGCCTGGAGGGGTCGGGGGGTTAGGTGGGTGGCGCCAGAGGTAATGACAAGGCCGCCCGCCTTGGTGGATTTGTTACAAGCCAAGTTTACGGTTGAGGAGGAGAGGCAGCAAGTGGCTGGCTGGCTCGTGGAGGAGAAAGGCAAGGCCAGGTGAGCAACTTGCTGTGCACCTTGTGACTTTGTGCGTCTGAGTTTCAGCTTCAGCCGAGCCCGGTGTGTTGCAGGTGCGACACACTCTGCTTGGGTCCCTGTGAGGGCAAACACTGAGGTGATGGCTCATTGATCTTCAAACCCTCAGCCTGACCATCACCTGGTGCTTGATCATCCAGATTCCACACAGGACCTCGATCTCAACACAGCTTCCTGCTCCTTCGATGGGACGAGTCAGGAAAGGTTTCCCTCGCAGAGATTCTTCACCATCACCCGAGCAGTGTTGTCACTCCCTTGTCCTCCTCCCAGGGCACTCTTTGCATGGCCATCGCAACGGAGACAGTGAGCAGAATTTTCTTCTGGAATGAGAGTTACGTTGCCTGTACTGGTGGACAGTGGATCTAATAATAATAATAATAATAAATTTTATTTATGGGCGCCTTTCAAAAGTCTCAAGGACACCTTACAAAGTTTAACAAATAGTAGAAACATGTAAGCGGAATGAAATAAATAGTAAAGACATCACGAGTACACAAATTAAAGAGAGAATTCAATCCAAAAACAAAAATCAAAAACACAATATGGAAGAGAGAGCAGCGGCTGATAAAGCGCGCCAGCGTCCACTCTCCCTTCTGGCAGCCATCTTGGACATAAAATAAAATATCATTTACACACAAAAATCATCCCCCCACAATGATTACCACTGTGGGGGAAGGCACAATGTCCAGTCCCCATCCCCAGTTCACCCAAAGACAGGCCTATTGAGGCCTCCACAGTTGCTTCTACGGAGGCCCGATGTTCCTGGCCGTTTTCACTGGGTGTTTCTCCGGCGTCGGGTGAGTCCTCGCAGCAGCTGGCCCACCTGGAGCGGCAGATTTCCTACCGGAGTCCGTGGCACCTGAAGCCAACAAGGCCGCGCCGATTTGGAGCTCCGAGGCTCCCGATGTTAGGGTCGGCGCCGCCGCCCGCGGCTGGCCGCTCTGCAGTCCGGAGGTGTTGAGCTCGGCGGTCCAGCTCACCGGAGCTCCAGCGCGTCGATCCAGCGCGGCGACCCAGGCAAGGCATCGCCCGCTCCGCTCCGCGATATAGCTCCAGCGCTGTGCCGCCACCGAAGCTGAAGGTGCTGGGCAGTCCCCGCCAGGAAACGCCGCTCCACGCCCGCTGGTAGGCCGCAAGGACGGGTCGACGGGGCAGCCCGGAGAAAAAGCTGCCTCACCGACCACTTAGGGACCTAGAAATAGTTTCCCCCTTACCCCCCCACATTAAAAGTCAAAATTCCCCATAGACAAAAACAAGAAAAAAAACTAAGTAAAAAAGTGAATTTAACAGACGGCTGCTGGTTAGCAGCCGTTCCCCAAGATAGTTCCTCCTCGCTGTCGCCGCGGAGCCTGAAGTGAACGAGGCTCCAAAGGTAGACAAAAATGCTGGAGAAACTCAGCGGGTGAGGCAGCATCCATGGAGTGAAGGAAATAGGCAACACCTCAGCTCGAAACCCCTCTTCAGACTGATGCGAGAGGGGCGGGAAGAAGAAAGGAAGAGGTGGAGGCAGTCCCTACCAGCAAAGATAAGGGGGGTGGGGGGGTGGGGTGTTGAATGGGATAGTGGAGGATGGAGTTAAAGGGAAAGGGTTTCTTAAATGTGTGAGCGTAGAGACAGAGGGGTGTAAAATGAGGGTAGAAGCAATAGGTAGCAAGGTGAAAAGTAAAACTGGCAGGCAGACAAAACCAGGGCAAAAATCAAAAAGGGCCACTTTTCAACATCATTGTATAAGGGGTAAGAGTGTTGTAAAAACAAGCCTGAAGGCTTTGTGTCTCAATGCAAGGAGCATTCGTAATAAGGTGGATGAGTTGAATGTGCAGATAGCTATTAATGACTATGATATAGTTGGGATCACGGAGACATGGCTCCAGGGTGACCAAGGCTGGGAGCTGAACATCCAGGGATATTCAATATTCAGGAGGGATAGAGAGAAAGGAAAAGGAGGTGGGGTAGCGTTGCTGATTAGAGAGGAGATTAACGCAATGGAAAGGAAGGACATTAGGTTCGAGGATGTGGAATCGGTATGGGTAGAGCTGCGAAACACTAAGGGGCAGAAAACGCTGGTGGGTGTTGTGTACAGGCCACCTAACAGTAGTAGTGAAGTTGGAGATGGTATCAAACAGGAAATTAGAAATGCGTGCGACAAAGGCAAAACAGTTATAATGGGTGACTTCAATCTACATATAGATTGGGTGAATCAAATTGGCAGGGGTGCTGAGGAAGAGGATTTCTTGGAATGTATGCGGGATAGTTATCTAAATCAACATGTAGAGGAACCAACGAGAGAGCAGGCTATTTTAGACTGGGTATTGAGTAATGAGGAAGGGTTAGTTAGCAGTCTTGTTGTACGTGCCCCCTTGGGCAAGAGTGACCATAATATGGTTGAGTTCTTCATTAGGATGGAGAGTGACATTGTTAATTCAGAAACAATGGTTCTGAACTTAAAGAAAGGTAACTTTGACGGTATGAGACGTGAATTGGCCAAGATTGACTGGCAATTAATTCTAAAAGGGTTGACGGTGGACATGCAATGGAAGACATTTAAAGACTGCATGGATGAACTACAAAAATTGTTCATCCCAGTTTGGCAAAAGAATAAATCAGGGAAGGTAGTGCATCCATGGATAACAAGGGAAATCAGGGATGGTATCAAAGCGAAGGATGATGCGTACAAATTAGCCAGAAAAAGCAGCATACCGGAGGACTGGGAGAAATTCAGAGACCAGCAGAGGAGGACAAAGGGCTTAATTAGGAAAGGAAAAATAGATTATGAAAGAAAACTGGCAGGGAACATTAAAACTGACTGCAAACGTTTTTATAGATATGTAAAAAGAAAGAGATTAGTTAAAACAAATGTAGGTCTCTTGCAGTCAGAAAGAGGTGAGTTGATCATGGGGAACAAGGATATGGCAGACCAATTGAATAACTACTTTGGTTCCGTCTTCACTAAGGAAGACATAAATAATCTGCCGGAAATAGCAGGGGACCGCGGGTCAAAGGAGTTGGAGGAATTGAGTGAAATCCAGGTTAGTCGGGAAGTGGTTTTGGGTAAATTGAATGGATTAAAGGCCGATAAATCCCCAGGGCCAGATAGGCTGCATCCCAGAGTACTTAAGGAAGTAGCTCCAGAAATAGTGGATGCATTAGTAATAATCTTTCAAAACTCTTTAGATTCTGGAGTAGTTCCTGAGGATTGGCGGATAGCAAACGTAACCCCACTTTTTAAGAAGGGAAGGAGAGAGAAAACGGGGAATTACAGACCAGTTAGTCTAACATCGGTAGTGGGGAAACTGCTAGAGTCAGTTATTAAAGATGGGATAGCAGCACATTTGGAAAGTGGTGAAATCATTGGACAAAGTCAGCATGGATTTATGAAAGGTAAATAATGTCTGACGAATCTTATAGAATTTTTCGAGGATGTAACTAGTAGCGTGGATAGGGGAGAACCAGTGGATGTGGTGTATCTGGACTTCCAGAAGGCTTTCGACAAGGTCCCACATAAGAGATTAGTATACAAACTTAAAGCACATGGCATTGGGGGTTCAGTATTGATGTGGATAGAGAACTGGCTGGCAAACAGGAAGCAAAGAGTAGGAGTAAACGGGTCCTTTTCACAATGGCAGGCAGTGACTAGTGGGGTACCGCAAGGCTCAGTGCTGGGACCCCAGCTATTTACAATATATATTAATGAGCTGGATGAGGGAATTGAAGGCAATATCTCCAAGTTTGCGGATGACACTAAGCTGGGGGGCAGTGTTAGCTGTGAGGAGGATGCTAGGAGACTGCAAGGTGACTTGGATAGGCTGGGTGAGTGGGCAAATGTTTGGCAGATGCAGTATAATGTGGATAAATGTGAGGTTATCCATTTTGGTGGCAAAAACAGGAAAGCAGACTATTATCTAAATGGTGGCCGACTAGGAAAAGGGGAGATGCAGCGGGACCTGGGTGTCATGGTACACCAGTCATTGAAAGTAGGCATGCAGGTGCAGCAGGCAGTGAAGAAAGCGAATGGTATGTTAGCTTTCATAGCAAAAGGATTTGAGTATAGGAGCAGGGAGGTTCTACTGCAGTTGTACAGGGTCTTGGTGAGACCACACCTGGAGTATTGTGTACAGTTTTGGTCTCCAAATCTGAGGAAGGACATTATTGCCATAGAGGGAGTGCAGAGAAGGTTCACCAGACTGATTCCTGGGATGTCAGGACTGTCTTATGAAGAAAGACTGGATAGACTTGGTTTATACTCTCTAGAATTTAGGAGATTGAGAGGGGATCTTATAGAAACTTACAAAATTCTTAAGGGGTTGGACAGGCTA
This sequence comes from Malacoraja senta, assembly GCA_038087875.1. Taxonomy (NCBI): domain Eukaryota; kingdom Metazoa; phylum Chordata; class Chondrichthyes; order Rajiformes; family Rajidae; genus Malacoraja; species Malacoraja senta. Next base: position 1,965,012 of record CM075990.1, on the reverse strand, counting down.
GATGCAGGAAGATTGCTCCCGATGTTGGGGAAGTCCAGGACAAGGGGTCACAGCTTAAGGATAAGGGGGAAATCCTTTAAAACCGAGATGAGAAGAACTTTTTTCACACAGAGAGTGGTGAATCTCTGGAACTCTCTGCCACAGAGGGTAGTCGAGGCCAGTTCATTGGCTATATTTAAGAGGGAGTTAGATGTGGCCCTTGTGGCTAAAGGGATCAGAGGGTATTGAGAGAAGGCAGGTACGGGATACTGAGTTGGATGATCAGCCATGATCATATTGAATGGCGGTGCAGGCTCGAAGGGCCGAATGGCCTACTCCTGCACCTAATTTCTATGTTTCTATGTTTCTATACTGCCTACCAGTATCTTTGGTCCCTACTTTCTCCTCCCCAATCTCAGCTCTCCCTCAGCCCACTGGCTCCACCTCTTCCTTTCTTCCTCCCGCCCCCCACCCTCACATCAGTCAGAAGAAGAGCCTCGACCCGAAACTTTGCCCATTTGCCTCGCTCCACAGATGCTGCCTCACCCGCCGAATCCCTCCAGCAGTATCAGTATATTGACCATTGTGTATATATTTATAGAATGCCTTGTAGTAAATGCCTACTATGTTCTGTTGTGCTCAAGCAAAGAAGAATTTCATTGTCCTACCAGGGACACATGACAATAAACTCACTTGACTTGACTTGACATTTCCGTCCACCCCCAAAACCTCGTTCATTCAGGCTCCGCGGCGACACCGCGTGTCGTTTCAGACGGCAAGGGGGTAGAGGAACTGAAAGAAATATTCATTAGGTGAGAAATAGTATTGGGTAGGCTAATGGGACTGAAGGATGATAAATCCCCTGGGCCTGATGGTCTGCATCCCAGGGTCCTCAGGGAGGTGGCTCTAGAAATAGTGGACGCATTGGTGATCATTTTCCAATGTTCAATAGATTCAGGATCAGTTCCTGCGGATTGGAGGATAGCTAATGTTATCCCACTTTTCAAGAAAGGAGTGAGAGAGAAAACGGGGAATTACAGACCAGTTAGCATGACTTCGGTGGTGGGAAAGATGCTGGAGTCAATTATTAAAGAGGTAATAATGGGGCATTTGGATAGCGGTAAAAGGATTAGTCCAAGTCAACATGGATTTATGAAAGGGAAATCATGCTTGACTAATCTTCTGGAATTTTTTTGAGGATGTGACAAGTAAAATGGATGAAGGTGTGCCAGTGGATGTAGTGTATCTAGACTTTCAGAAAGCCTTTGATAAGGTCCCGCACGGGAGACTGGTGACTAAAATTAGAGCACATGGTATTGGGGGTAGGGTGTTGACATGGATAGAAAATTGGTTGGAAGACCGGAAGCAAAGAGTAGGAGTGAATGGGTCCTTTTCAGAAAGGCAGGCAGTGGCGAGTGGAGTGCCGCAAGGCTCGGTGTTGGGGCCGCAACTGTTTACCATATATATTAATGATTTGGAAGAGGGAATTAGGAGCAGCACCAGCAAGTTTGCGGATGACACAAAGCTGGGTGGCAGTGTGAGTACACAATACTCCATCTGGAGTATTGTGTACAGTTTTGGTCTCCTAATTTGAGGAAGGACATCCTTGTGATTGAGGCAGTGCAGCGTAGGTTCACGAGATTGATCCCTGGGATGGCGGGACTGTCATATGAGGAAAGATTGAAAAGACTAGGCTTGTATTCACTGGAGTTTAGAAGAATGAGGGGGGATCTTATAGAAACATATAAAATTATAAAAGGACTGGACAAGCTAGATGCAGGAAAATTGTTCCCAATGTTGGGCGACTCCAGATCCAGGGGCCACAGTCTTAGAATAAAGGGGAGGTCATTTAAGACTGAGGTGAGAAAAAACGTTTTCACCCAGAGAGTTGTGAATGTATGGAATTCCCTGCCACAGAGGGCAGTGGAGGCCATATCACTGGATGGATTTAAGAGAGAGTTAGATAGAGCTCTTGGGACTAGTGGAGTCAAGGGATATAGAGAGAAGGCAGGCACGGGTTATTGATAGGGGACGATCAGCCATGATCACAATGAATGGCGGTGCTGGCTCGAAGGGCCGAATGGCCTCCTGCACCTATTTTCTATGTTTCTATGTCAGTCTCGATCTATAAAAAGACTCAAGGACTCAAATCATTAACCAGCAATTGGTTGATTTTATATGCGCAAGGGGAAATGTGCCTCAGATAAAGGCTGTGATCACATTTCCAATGTTAGTCGGCATAGCAGGATATTTATACACTAAGGTGATGACTTTTGATAATGGGAGGTAGATCAATGTGTTAATCATCAGGTCTGCTCGTAAAATACACAACGGCGATGGCTTTTGATGATGTGAGGTAGATCAATGTGTTAATCACGTTGCAGAGTTTGCATTAATCACCTAGGTTGAACATTATTGTGTGAACTATCCCATTATACTTTGCAGTACTAAAGGTTTTACTTCTATGCTCCTTTTTCCTTTAGGACAACTGGCTGATCTTTTTTTACCATAATTGTGAGTGTGTGAAACACTTCTTTAACAATCTTACCTGGGTCGATTGGTTGCACCAGCTTTAGCGCTGGTCCTGTGGTGACAAGGGCCGTAGCTGCCTGACTCAGCAACATCGGATCAGGGCAGCAACACAGTAAAAGGCGGTGATTATGACAACAACTATGATGAGACCCTGTAGTAGGCTGGTACAGATACTTCCAAGCATGGTGATGCATAGTGACGCAAGGTCATGACCTCTGCTAATTCATTTTGTGTCACCATGCATCACTATGCGTCACCATGCATCACGATGCGTAACGGCACCTCATGACGCCTCCCATAAACCAAGGGAATAGTTAGATCTCAAGCCGGATGTTGAGCAGCCAGGTTGTTGTCTCTGCATCAATGTCTGCCAGGCCCTGAGCTACATTTGGTGGGTGGTAGAGCGGGCACCCAGAAATGACATGGTTGGCTGTCTGTTGTTCTACTCCGCATTCACAGGCTGGGCTCTGGCGGAGTCCCCATCTCCACATGCTGGCATTGAAACGCCCAACTCCAGTACGAAGTCTGTTGAGCTTCACCCATGCTCCTCTGGTCAGACCCTGGACAGCTTTTAACTGGTGAAGAGATGTAGCTGTGTAATGGAGATGAGGTTGCCTTCCACTCCTGTGACCTATCCAGTGTGCGTTTGTCTCAGTTGGCTGGATGGATGCTAGGAGATGTTTTCCATGTGGAGCAAAGGGGTGACGGGACTTCAGTCGGGGTGGCCTCTGCTCTCTGCTGAAAGCCTGATGGAGGAGGTGATCTGGGTCCATGGCACGACGAGATAGTGCCAGAGTTGCTGCTTGCCTTCGGATCCCTGCAGGTGGAATGCCTGCAAGTATAGGGAGCTGCTTGACTGGAGTTAGTTGAAGGCACCCAGTGATGGTTCGTAATGTGCTGTTCAGGCTCGTGTCTACCAGGCTAGTATGTCTACTTCTACTCCATACGGGTGCGCAGTACTCAGCTGGGGATACGCAAGAGCTAAGGCAGAGGTGCGAAGAGTTGATGGACTGGCTCCCCAACTTGTTCCTTTATATACCCGCGTGATCACGCTGCACCACGTGATCACGCGGGTATATAAAGCGCCGACTTTCAAAACATTTTTCACTTGCAACGGAGACGATCGTAAAATGACATCGTAAGAGAAGCAGGGTTCATCAGACGAGCAAGGCACAACGAAAACCAACCATGTAGGAGTAGACCCAGGTTCAGCAGATTGAGGTCCAGGAGGAGGAGACCATGGAGGTGAACATGGAGGGGGCTCATGGTCACAGCACCACCCCACTCAGGGCCACATTTTCCAAAGCTGCTGCTGTTGCTGCTTTTGCTGCTGCTCCTGCTATAGTTGCTAGATTTGCTGTAGATTGGGATTCCGATTTTGCTGAGGATACTGATGCCTCAGCTGAGCCAGTTGAGATCAAGAAGAAGAGGCAAATGGTAACCAAGCCATATGTTTTCAGCAGGGAACAAGAGGGGGGCCTCGTAGATTGGTATCAGGCGAACCCTGAGCTGTATGATTAAAAACAGCAGACATTTTAGAAACAAGGAGCGAAAGTACATGCTGCTTGAGACCAAGGCGAAGGAGTTCCCTGGCTGCACTTATAAGTACACACTTACTTTGTTTGTCTGCATTTCTGTCATTATAATTACAATCACAATTAAAATTACAATTTGTTCCACACTGATCTTCATTCATCCTGTGTTTTCACAGACGACCAACTGTGCCAATGGTTTAAGAGCCAGAGGACAAGTTAAGGCAAGCTGTCGCAGTTTGCTCAAGTCAGGCTATGGCAGTAATTTCGTGACCCAGCGGATAGTAGAAAAATGGGCCTTTATAAAGAACCATATCATTCGAGTGGAGAGGAGGCAGAGCACCAAGAAGGTGATTATTATCAAAACATATTTTGACATTGATAATTTGATTGTCATCTTCCTTGCCACATCTTAATGGTCTTAAAATTTGTGATACACATTTATTTTCTTCCAGTTTAACAAGGAGAAACCACAGCATGCCATTTCTAGTGAGGATGAGCATGATCCTCCTGAGGGACCCTCTGGATCCACCACCTGGACCAGTCAGGAGCACAGCCAGAGAAAGCAGACCATTGCCATCCCCACTGCAGGTTCCAGCACAACTGCAGCTGAGGAAGAAGTCTAGACAGGCAAGTCAGCGGGAGATGATCAAACAAGTCAGCGGGAGATGATCAAAGAACCTCCTCTGCAAAGCAAAACAAGCTACACATAAGTCATTGCAAGCAATGAGTGCATCGACATTGTACATCTACACCCCAGCCTTCCTCACCCAGCAGGGAATTTTAAGTAGGCATAAAAGGTAAGAAATCAAGATTCTTATTGAATCTTGGTTCGACCGCAGAACCAACCAAACCCCATCGACTGATACTCTCCTCCGCCTAGCGGAGCTGGTCCTTACCCTCAACAACTTTCATTTGACTCCTCCCATTTCCTCCAAATACAAGGCGTAGCTGTGGGCACGCTCATGGGCCCTAGCTATGCCTGCCTCTTTGTAGGGTACGTCGAACAATCTATGTTCGATGCGTACCATGGCCCAATCCCCGAACTCTCCCTCTGCTACATCGACGACTGCATTGGTGCTACCTCCTGCACCCATACACAACTCACCACCCGGCACTCAAATACATCTTGGCCATTTCCCTACCATTTCTTGACCTCACTCCATCGCAGGGGATAGACTACTGACCGACATCTACTATAAACCCACTGACTCCCATGGTTATCTGGACTACAATTCTTCCCACCCTGCTTCTTGTAAGGACTCCATCCCCGACTCCCAATTCCTCCGTCTATGCCGCATCTGGACCCAGGATGAGGTGTTCCAAACCAGGGCATCGGAGATGTCCTCATTCTTCAGGGAACGGGGGTTCCCCTCTTCTACTATAGTTGAGGCTCTCACTAAGGTCTCCTCTATACCCCGTAACTCTGCTCTCACTCCCCATCCCCCCCCTCGTAAAAAGGGCAGAGTCCCCTTGTCCTCACCTTCCACTCTACTAGCCGTCACATACAACAAATAATCCTTCGACATTTTCACCACCTCCAACGGGATCCCACCACTGGCCACATCTTCCCATCTCCTCCCCTGCCTACTTTCCACCGAGACCACTCCCTCCGTAACTCCCTGGTCAATTCGTCCCTTCCCACCCAAACCACGCCCTCCCCTGGCACTTTCCCTGGCAACCGCAGGAAATGCTAGACTTGTCGCTTACCTCCCCGCTTGACTCAATTCAAGGACCCAAGCCGTCTTTCTAGGTGCGGCAGAGGTTTACCTGCACCTCCTTCAACCTCATCTATTGCATCCGCTGCTCTGGGTGTCAGCTGCTCTACATCAGTGAGACCAAGCGAAGGCTTGGCGATCACTTCGCCCAACACCTCCACTCGGTTCACACTTGGTGGCTCAGCACTTCAACTCCCCTTCCGAATCCGACCTTTCTGCCCTGGGCCTCCTCCATGGCCAGTGAGGCCCACCGTAAATTGGAGGAGTAGCACCTCATATTTCGCTTGGGCAGTTTACACCTACTTAAAATGAGCATTGACCTCTCCAATTACAGGTAGTCCCTACTTTCTCCTCCCCTTCCCAGCTCTCCCTCAGCCCACTCCCCGCCTCTTCCTTTCTTTACCCCCACCCCCCCCCATCCTCACATCAGTCTGAAGAACGGTCTCGACTTGAAATGTCGCCTATTTCCTTCGTTCCTTAGATGCTACCTCACCCGCTGAGTTTCTCCAGCATTTTTGTCTACCTTCGATTTTCCAGCATCTGTAGTTTCTTCTTAAAGATTCTTATTGTAGTTGCAAATACATACTGTATGTTTAATATGGTACTGACTAAGTAGATATATATGAACAATTATCAAATAATTTAGTGCCAAAATAATCAGGAATCAGAACGGAACAATGACCATTCTTCAAGTATACACCCCAAACTCAGCTGATTCAGAAGCAATTATTGATGAATATGATCTTCTTCAAAGTACTGTTAATAGAATTCCGAAAAATGATGTCCCCATCATCATGGGAGACTTAAATGGCAAAGTCGGAACCGACTGGCAACAATGGGCAAAATACCATAGGCAAACATGGATTTGGCCAAGTAAACCAGCGAGGTGAAAAACATCTGCATTTCTGCACTGTAAATGACATGTATTAATCACACAATGTTTAAACAGAAAAAGGATTCCAGACAATGGACATGGGGTTCTCCAGATCAAGCAACACACAACAAAATAGACTACATCATGATAAGCAATAAGTGGAAAAACTGTGTGCAAAATGCCAGAAGCGCTGACATTGGATCTGACCATCAGCTTGTAATAGCTAATATACGCATGAAATTCCATGCAATCAAGAAAGCGATATATCCAAAGCAGTATGATATCTTAGATATGATATTTAAGACTCAAAAACCCAGATACTAGAAGTGATAATGAAATTGAAATTGGAGGACGCTTTGCTCCACTTATGGAGCAGGACGATTGCGACACAGAAAGCATGTGGACGGAAATTAAAAATGCCTTTAGCGAGACATCAAAGAAAGTTCTCGGATACAAAAAGAGCCAAAAGGAAAAACCCTGGATCAGTGAAGAAGTTATCCAGCTTACGAAGGAAAGAAGCGAAGCGAAACAAGAGAAACTTCTTGATCCAACCAAACGAAGCAGACACAACTACCTAAATCGTGAAATCAAGAGAAAAACCAAAGAATGCTCAAAGAGTTATGCGTCAAAGTAGACCAAACACATCAAACTGCTAAATCCAAAGAGGTTTACTCAATAATTAAGAAAATTACAAGAAAATCAACCACCAAAAATGCAGACGGTAAAAAGCAAAGAGGGAGAAATATTTACTAAAATTGATGATGTCAAAGGAAGATGGAAAGAGAACGTCCAAGACCTCTACAACAAGAAAAACCCAATTGACGAAGAATTCACAAATTTCCTCCAAAACTTCTCGTTTGACTCCTCCCATTTCCTCCAAAGACTTCTCGTTTGACTCCTCCCATTTCCTCCAAATACAAGGCGTAGCTATGGGCACACGCATGGGCCCCAGCTACCCCTGCCTCTTTGTCGGGTACGTCGAACAATCCTTGTTCAATATGTACCAGGGCCCCATCCCCAAACTCTACCTCCGCTACATCGACGACTGCTTTGGTGCCACCTCCTGCACCCACACACAACTGACTGACTTCATCCACTAACTTCCATCCGGCACTCAAATACACCTGGACCATTTCCGACACTTCCCTACCATTCCTTGACCTCACTATCTCCATCGCAGGTGATAGACTTCTGACCGACATCCTCTATAAACCTACTGACTCCCATGGCTATCTGGACTACACTTCTTCCCACCCTGCTTCCTGTAAGGACTCCAACCCCTACTCCCAATTCCTCCGTCTACGCCGCATCTGCTCCCAGGATGAGGCGTTCCACACCAGGGCATCTGAAATGTCTTCATTCTTCAGGGAACGGGGGTTCCCCTCCCCCACCATAGATGAGGCTCGCACCAGGGTCTCTTCCATACACCGCAACACTGCTCTCTCTCCCCATCCCCCCACTCGCAACAATGGCAGAGTCCCCTTAGTCCTCACCTTTCACCCCACCAGCCGTCACATACAACAAGTAATCCTCCGTCAGTTTCGCCACCTCCAACGTGACCCACCACTCGCCACATCTTCCCATCTCCCCCCATGTCTGCCTTCCGCAAAGACCGCTCCCTCCGTAACTCCCTTGTCAATTCTTCCCTTCCCTCCCGTACCACCCCCTCCCCGGGCACTTTCCCTTGCAACTGCAAGAGATGCAACACTTGTCCCTTCACCTCCCCCCTCGACTCCATTCAAGGACCCAAGCAGTCGTTCCAGGTGCGACAGAGGTTCACCTGCATCTCCTCCAACCTCATCTATTGCATCCGCTACTCTAGATGTCAGCTGATCTACATCGGTGAGACCAAGCGGAGGCTTGGCGATCGTTTCGCCGAACACCTCCGCTCGGTCCGCAATAACCAACCTGACCTCCCGGTGGCTCAGCACTTCAACTCCCCCTCCCATTCCGTATCCGACCTCTCTGTCCTGGGTCTCCTCCATGGCCAGAGCGAGCAATTGGAGGAACAGCACCTCATATTCCGCTTGGGGAGTCTGCATCATGGGGGCATGAACATTGAATTCTCCCAATTTTGTTAGCCCTTGCTGTCTCCTCCACTTCCTCAGCCCTCGGGCTGTCTCCTCCCATCCCTCAGCCCTCGGGCTCCTCCTCCGCCTTTTTCCTTTCTTCTCCCCACCCCCCATCAGTCTGAAGAAGGGTTTTCGGTCCAAAACGTTGCCTATTTCCTTTGCTCCATAGATGCTGCTGCACCCGCTGAGTTTCTCCAGCATTTTTGTGTACCTACAGCTATTTAACATCCTGTAACATCTTGTATGCATTGCACGGCACAAATATAGGCGTAAATATCCAAGGTCAGCTCCTAAATGGCTTCGCAGATGACATCGCACTCATTGCTGCGAGTGAAACCAAACTTCAGACTCTGATAAACCTCGTACATGAAAGCAGTAAAGTGCTGGGACTGAAAATCAACTTAGGAGAAACACAAGTGCAGGCAATTTCCAAAGAGAACATAAAAATAAATATAGAAATCAATGGTACATCATTAGCTCAGGTTGAGGAGTTCACATATCCAGGAGGAAAGACACGTCAAACTGGATTATTGTGCCTTCGTGTTTTTGCCACTAAAGTGGATAACCTCACATTTATTAAACTGCATCTGCCCACTCGCCCAACCTGTCCAAGTTACCCTGCATCTTCACAGAATCCTCCTCACAGTTCACACTGCCACCCAGCTTTGTGTCATCTGCAAATTTGCTAATGTAACTTTTAATCCCTTCATCTAAATCATTAATGTATATTGCAAATAGCTGCGGTCCCAGCACCGAGCATTGTGATACCCCACTAGTCACTGCCTGCCATTCTGAAAGGGACCCGTTTATCCCTACTCCTTGTTTCCTGTCTGCCAACCAATTTTTTATCCATGTCTGTACCCTACCCCCAATACCATGCGCTCTAATTTTACCCAGTAATCGTCTATGTGGGACCTTATCAAATGCTTTCTGAAAGGCCAGGTACACCACATCCACTGGCTCTCCCTTGTCCATTTTCCTAGTTACATCCTCAAATAACTCGGACCGATCTTGCGACTGCTATCCAAATGTGCCGCTATTTCATCTTTTATAGTCAGAGTGAGGCTATAGTGTGGAGGTGGGGATCAGGGAAGGGAGGTGAGCAGGGGCGGATATCCTGGGGGGGGGGGGGGGTTGGACAGGTGGGACACGTACCCCCCCCCCCCGCTTTGAGAGGTGGGGGACAATCCCCCCACCCCCCCCGTGTTTTGTAATCCGGACTTTATCAGACGCTTTCTCAGGACTGAATCGGTCCATTTGTGGTGCCTTTCAGCGCCCGGCGTGGCTTAGAAATCAAACTGCTGATCATGGCTTCCGATGTTGAAGCCCCCATCGGCCGATTAAAGACCCCATGAACGGGCCAATTCAAGCCCCATGATTCGGGACGGACGAAGCTGCTGTTGCTGGAGTTCGGAGTCCCTCATCAACCAGGTCAGCTCCCGATGTTACCTTCCGCAGAACCCACGGCCGAAGCCTCGCGTGTGTGCGCATATACGTACGCAGCTGCCAAGAAATTGTGTCCCCCGCATGTTTTGATAGCGATTTTCATGCCTGGAGGGGCCGGTTGGAATGTTGGGGTGGTGGTGCCGCAGTTGTCACGGTTCCTGTCCCCACCTCCCGGGGGGTGGAACCGTGACACAAACTAACACTCTAGAATGTAGCATTTTGAACGATGGAGTCAATGGGCAGTTGCGCCGTGGGCTGGATGTAGAAACAGACACAGACACAGACAGACGGCGTTGAAGGAGGTTGTGTCTGGCGTCTGCTCTGCTCAGCTCAGCTCTGTTCAGCTCAGGTATACTCTACCCTCATCTACCATCATCTACCATCATCTACAATACTATACTATACTCTAGGTGCGTCGGGGACAGGCGACGACCAGAAGGGAAGTGGTTGTAGTGGCCACGCTCCAGCTCCTTATTCCTGGCGCCGCGGGGAAGCTTCTGCCGCTTGGACCCCGCAGGGACCATCAGTCGGTAAGTCTGTCTGTCTGTCGTCTCAGTCCCTGGCCCCGCACAGGTGACCACTCCTCCCGGCACCGGGGGCCCTGCGGACGGGAGCGGCTCCCAGCCTCACCCCCTTGACTGCCTCCAACACCGACCCACGGTTGCGCTGTCAGAGCCCAGTGTCGCTTCACAGCTGAATTAACTATCTGCACACTTTAAAGAGGTATTGTACAAGACGCTAATAATAGTCGGTATTTAAAGAAGGTGTATTATCGCTGTGAGGATTTGCTGCTTCTTCTCTGGCACTTTAATTTTGGATCACAAGTTTATAGTTAACGTTTATTATTGTCAATATGATCCACCGCTGGGTTTGGTTCAAGGAGAGGCCAACGGTTGCTGTTTTGGAAAAAAACAGTATGGAACCTTCACGCTCTCTTGAAGGTCCTGTGCTAATCCTGGGCTTTAGCCTCTGTCTACCTTCTTTTTGTATCAGTGCAGGGCCGGATTTATGCATAAGCTCGACAAACTTAAGCTTAGGGCCTCAAGATCTAGGGGGTCCTCGCAGAGCCGGATTTACCACTAGGCTTCATAGGCTGAAGCCTAGGGCCTCGAAATCTAGGCGGCCTCCGGCCAAGGCAGGACACCTGCCGTTCAACTGTGGGCGGGCCCCCTCGCTATCTCTCTATCTCTCTGTCAACTCTCCGTCTCCGCCCGCCATCCGTATCCGTGTCCGGGCCGCCGGGTTCCCGCTCTCCGCTCCCTTCTCATCCGCCGGCACGGCAGGCCGCCTTGCACATGCGCACTGCTACGGCCAGCACATCCTCCCCCCTGCACATGCCCTCAACCACGGCCAGTGCATCATCGGCCGCCCTGCGCATGCGCACTTCTTTCGTGTGGCATGCACAGCCTAAAGTTGTAGGACAACTTGTTCTATTTGATCTGTGTGTGCACGTCGAGTTGATTGCATTAGTCGACCCCCGCATGCGCACTGCCACGGCAACTGGTCGGCGCTGGGCACCTTCTCCCTCGCTTTGAATTGTGGGGGATCTGGCCGCCATTGCTGTCTGGACTCCGCCTCGCCGCGACCGCTGAAAACCAATGCAGAATCAGTCCCTGACCCTGGATCTGGATTAACTCTCTGGAGTAACTCTTGCTTCTGGTTTCCTGGTCCTCCATAAATATTCTAAATGGAATTTAAACTGGTGGTGGTGGAGGACTGAACAATAACAGCCTATTGCATTTTATCTGTTTATTTATTGTGTATATATATGGTCTATGGTATATAAACACACTGAACTTTTATCTCCTGTTCTGTATTATGTTTACATATTCTGTTGTGCTGCAGCAAGCAAGAATTTCATTGTCCTATCTGGGACACATGACAATAAAATTCTCTTGACTCTTGACTTGGACTTAACCAAAAAAGGGTTCTTGGGGAAAAAAGAGGTGCCTTAAATTTAGTTGCGTCTGGTTGGGTAACTGTGATAGGGTGAAGACTATTCCATGCTTTAATTGTGTGGGGGAACTCCATGGAGCAGCCAGCAACTCTGGATAGAAGAAATTGGGTGACATTTCGGGTAGAGACCCCTCTTTAGACTCCCTCTGGTTTTAGTGTTTTTAGTTTAATTTAAAGATACAGCGTGGAAACAGGCCCTTCGGCCCACCGAGTCTACGCCAACCACTGATCACACATACACTAGTTCTATCCCACACATTAGCAGAGTAAGTCAAGAGTGTTTTATTCTCTCACGTCCCAGTTAGATCAATGAAATCCTTACTTGCAGCGGCACAACAGAATATGTAAACATAGTACTCTGTAAACAATGTTATAATTGAGAAAACAAAACGGTGTATAGTTATATATGAATATATAACTATATAAATATATATATATGTGTGTGTGTATAAAATATATATACCCACACACATACACACACAATTTCCCTCCTGGGATTAATAAAGTTCTATCGTATAGTATCGTGTGTGTAGGAAGGAACTGCAGATGCTGGTTCAAACTGAAGATAGACACAAAAAGCTGGAGTAACTCAACAGGTCAGACAGAATCTCTGGACAAAAGGAAAATATTACATTTTGGGTTGGGTCTGAATTAGGTTTCTGCACACCTTTGGAATGTGGAAGGAAACAAGAGCACCCGGAGAAAACCCATGCGATCAAAGAGAAAAGGAGCAAACTCCATACAGACAGCACCCATATTCAGGATCTATTCCGGGTCTCTGGCACTTTTAGGCAGGTACTTTATGGCCAATGTACTGCCCCATAGTTTTGAACTTTATTAAAACATACAGGGGGACATAGCGTCACTTGGAGATGTAATACTGAAAATGTTTTTTTTCATTTTTTAGTAACCAAAGTTATCAACGTATAATTTTTTGTGTGTTGGAAAACAAAATATAGTGGTACAGCTGGTAGACTTGCCTCACACGCCAGAGATCTGCGTTCGATCCTGTCCTCGGGCACTGTCTGTGTTGAATTTGCACATTCTCCCTGCAAGCGTGAGGGTTTCCTCCCACATCCAAAGATGCATTGGCTTTGTAGGTTAACTTGTCTCTGTAAAATTGCCCTAATGTGTAGGGAGCGGGTGAGGAAAGTGGGATAACAGAACTTATGTGAATGGGTAGACAAAAATGCTGAAGAAACTCAGCGGGTGAGGCAGCATCTAGAGCGAAGGAAATAGGCGATGTTTCGGGTCGAGACCCTTCTTCAGACTGATGGGGATGGGAAGAAGAAAGGAAGAGGTGGAGACAGTGGGCTGAGGGAGAGCTGGGAAGGGGAGGAGAAAGCAGGGATTACCTGAAATTGAAGAAGTCAATGTTCATATCGCTGGGGTGTAAACTGCCCAAGCGAAATATGAGGTGCTGCTCCTCCAATTCACGGTGGGCCTCACTCTGGCCATGGAAGAGGCCCAGGGCACAAAGGTCGGATTCGGACTGGGAGGGGTAGTTGAAGTGCTGAGCCACCGGGAGATCAGGTTGGTTATTGTGGACCGAGCAGTGGTGTTGGGCGAAGCGATTGCCAAGGCTGCGCTTGGTCTCACCGAGGTTGATCATAGGCTGAATAATCCAACCACATTTTTGTTTGGAAGTGGAAAGAAATAATATAAATTGCATTCATTGCAACGTGTAAAAAGATTTTATGATTTTCCTGCATATCAGTGTGGTATATATCATGTCTTGATTGGTGAATATGTTTAGTTTGTGACTTTATATGAAGCAGAAATAATATGTGAATGCTTCATTGAGCATAATTCCGACTGGTAACTACGCACTTCGTCCGAGCACATTATCGCACGCGTCATGCAAGCCGTCTTAAATGACCACCTAAACTGTCATTTGGCAACTTAAAAAGCTGCCAAGGTTGCCCGGATGACAACAGAGAGAAAAAATTAAGTGAGAGCCCTGCAAGATGTATAATATTTTTGACACTGTCATAGGCCTTTCTTACATATGCTGTCACAACGCACTGTAGTCTCTAAACAAACCTTCAGTAATTTTCCTTGTCCTCCATTTCAGAATAATAGTGTTTTAATCCAATAACTTGACACTAGCTCTGGCAATGAATAAATAAATAAAAAGCGCAGCTTTCCAGCCCCTTATCTCATTGGCCACGCTTGGCTGCAAATCGGTGTCAATCTGGTGGACCATCTTCCTCCAGTCGTGGGGGTGGGGGATTGGGAGGGGCCTCACAAGTGGAACAGCTTAGGGCCTCTCTTCATCTAAATCCGGCCCTGTACCAGAGTGTTAACTGGTGCCGGTATCTCGGCCCTCCGTGACCATGATGAATTGATGAATTTGCAATGTCGTGGCCCTGAAGCTGTAGAGGTTTTCAAACTATATCAATCCTGTACTATGGTTGGCATCTTGTTGCAAACTTCCGTTATCTCTGATACAGGGGTGGTAGCTGGTGACTCGTGGAGTCAACTGAACGGTTAATAATAGGGAAACTGATAAAATCTGAAATAAAATGTCATGTTAAAGGGCGAATGACTGAATTTGCCAAAAGTATTAGTATATTATTATATTACTAAAACTATCATTTTGTTTGTATGCGTGCGCGCGTAATTCAAAAACTCCGCCTAAACGGTACACGATAGCGCTACAATTATTGGCCCACCATTGGAGTCCATTAGCCAAGTTTCGTTTAGATTGATGTTATTATTTACAATTTATTGACATTTGAAACTTTACAAAAACTACTTTTAAAGCACGCTTCCACTTGCCCTGCCTGTCAATAACAGCACGATGGAATCCCGAATCTCATTTACATAAAATTCAAAACAAAATCTCTTTTATTCAAATGTTTCCGTTTTCATTCACACTAACGTCACACAGAGAATCAGAATCTCATTTACATAAAAAATTATGAGGTGGGGGGGGGTGGTGTGGGGTGGAATAGGGGAGAGGTGAGGGGTAAGGAGTGGGGGTGCAGGGAGGGAGAGGGGTTATGGAGGGAGGATGGGAGTGACTGAGGGAGGGAGAGGTGATTGAGGGAGGAGGAGAGGGAAAAGAAGAGGGAAGGTGATGATGCCTGGTGTGGGCTGATCCCCAGGGCTGTAGCCAGGCCCGGGGTTTGGGCGCCGGGGAGCGGGCACAGACACGGACTGGGCCCTGAGTGCAGCTCTGGGCCCTGGCCTGGGGTTCGAGTTGGTGTGGTAGCAATGTTACAAAATTTTGAGATTTTAAAAATCAAGTCTGCAATTTATCCCATCAGATAAAGCATAAAAAGAAGTTTAATTTGACACCTAATTCACTTTCATATCTTCAGTATTTAAAAGGTTATGGCCATTTTCATACTCGGAAATTAGCATCTTGTTCCCTATTGCTTTTCCATTGACTTACAGTGGCTTGCAAAAGTATTCATACCTTTCCACATTTTGTCACGTTACAACCACAAACGTAAATGTATTTTATTGGGATTTTATGTGATAGACCAACACAAAGTGGCGCATAATTGTGAAGTGGAAGGAAAATGATACATGGTTTTCAAGTTTTTTTACAAATAATAAACTGAAAAGTGTCGCGTGCAAAAGTATTCAGCCCCCTTTATTCTGATATCCCTGAATAAAATCCAGTGCAACCAATTGCCTTCAGAAGTCACCTAATTAGTAGATAAAGTCCACTTGTGTGTAATCTAATCTCAGTATAAATACAGCTGTTCTGTGAAGGCCTCAGAGGTTTGTTAGAGAACATTAGTGAACAAACAGCATCATGAAGCCCAAGGAACACACCAGACAGGTCAGGGATAAAGTTGTGGAGAAGTTTAAAGCAGCGTTAGGTTATAAACAAATATCCCAAGCTTTGAACATCTCATGGAGCACTGTTCAATCCATCATCCGAAAATGGAAAGAGTATGGCACAACTGCAAACCTACCAAGACATGGCCGTCCACCGAAACTGACAGGCCGGGCAAGGAGAGCATTGATCAGAGAAGCAGCCAAGAGGCACATGGTAACTCTGGAGGAGCTGCAGAGATCCACAGCTCAGGTGGGAGAATCTGTCCACTATTAGTCAACTATTAGTCGTGCAATCCACAAATTGGGCCTTTATGGAAGAGTGGCAAGAAGAAAGCCATTGTTGAAAAAAAGCCATAAGAAGTCCCGTTTGCAGTTTGCCACAAGCCATGTGGGGGACACAGCAAACACGTGGAGGAAGGTGCTCTGGTCAGATGAGACCAAAATTGAAGTTTTTGGCCTAAATGCAAAACGCTATCTGTGGCGGAAACCTAACACTGCACATCACCCTGAATACACCATCCCCACTGTGAAACATGGTGGTGGCAGCATCATGCTGTGGGGATGCTTTTCTTCAGCAGGGACAGGGAAGCTGGTCAGAGTTGATGGGAAGATGGATGGAGCCAAATACAGGGCAATCTTGGAAGAAAACCTGTTAGAGTCTGCAAAAGACTTGAGACTGGGGCGGAGGTTCACCTTCCAGCAGGACAACGACCCTAAACATACAGCCAGAGCTACAATGGAATGGTTTAGATCAAAGCATATTCATGTGTTAGAATGGCCCAGTCAAAGTCTAGACCTAAATCCAATTGAGAATCTATGGCAAGACTTGAAAATTGCTGTTCACAGACGCTCTCCATCCAATCTGACTGAGCTTGAGCTATTTTGCAAAGAAGAATGGGCAAAAATTTCAGTCTCTAGATGTGCAAAGCTGGTAGAGACATACCCCAAAAGACTTGCAGCTGTAATTGCAGCGAAAGGTGGTTCTACAAAGTATTGACTCAGGGGGGCTGAATACTTTTGTATGCGATACTTTTCAGTTTTTTATTTGTAAAAAAATTTGAAAACCATGTATCATTTCCCTTCCACTTCACAATTATGCACCACTTTGTGTTGGTCTATCACATACAATCCCAATAAAATACATTTACGTTTGTGGTTGTAACGTGACAAAATGTGGAAAAGTTCAAGGGGTATGAAAACTTTTGCAAGCCACTGTAACTCAAAAGCTGTGATCTAGGACAGTCAAAAGCCCATAACTTTCTTAAAAATTAAGGGAACTGAACGAAATTTTCAGTTATAGATTGAAGCATTCTGAAACAAATATGAAACAATCTTACTTGGATGACCTGAAATTAAAGCATATAATTAGTTAGTTACCTAATTGTAGCTAATTACAAAATTGACCATTGTGACGGAAATAGTAATAAGCACCCAGAGACTGCTTTGAAAATTCAAAAATGTGATGTTCTCAAGATCAGAACTTTAATATTATTGTATTATATGCTGTAAGTCCGTTATAGATAGGTAAATAATTTACAATTTCTAGCAAAAGACCAAGTCTTTTTGGAGAAGATCAGCTGCTAGCTGGGACATTGCATTTCTTCTTCGGAGAGATCTGTTTATAATGTTAATTTAAAAAAACACTGAACAGCATTAACAGAAACAAGTTATTATTTGCAGTTTTAGAAAGAAAAGGTAGAAATGATAAAGTTAAACACTAAAACAAATAGTAAATACCCAACAAGAAATTCATATTCATCAGTCTAAATTCAATTACTAGATCTAAACGTCTATCCATTTCTTAAGAAAAGGTTAACATTTTTAAATAGCCTAAGTGTCCAAATAACATTCACACAAGAATTCACAATATAACATGATTTTTAAATCT
Organism: Malacoraja senta; assembly: GCA_038087875.1. Classification (NCBI taxonomy): domain Eukaryota; kingdom Metazoa; phylum Chordata; class Chondrichthyes; order Rajiformes; family Rajidae; genus Malacoraja; species Malacoraja senta. Next base: position 1,947,220 of record CM075990.1, on the reverse strand, counting down.
CATTGTCACGAATTTATAGGCCAAATGGAAGGAATTTAATGTTTAATTCCCGTAAATTAATGGGCATTTAAATCATCTTGCGAGTGGGTTTTTGTGTAATGCGATCGATTGGAACGTTGCGGTTGCGGTGAATTTGAACCCCATATCGGCAGGAAAAACACTGCCGGTTCGTTTGGGGCCCAAATCACATTTTCGCGATTTTTGAAATCATCCCAAGAAGCAGGTTTTTATGTAAAATAGACGACACCCCGTGTTTTGTCCCGTACTTGAGATTCGTCGCGTTGACGGCGTTAGAAGTAGCTTTTTATTTTAATCCAGCGATTAAATTGTCCAGCGATTAAAAAAAAAAAAAACATATCGAGAATGGAAGTCCGGTTGAATTTTCATCATCAGCTGGCAGCACGAGGAAGTCCGCCTCCGACAGGCAGGAGAAAACGGCATTTTAATCCCGCCCCCCCCTCTCAAAGGCGCCAAAGTTGCGCACACGGCCAGTGGCAGAACTGCAGCGCCACTGAAGGTAAGTTTTGTAACATCGCTAGGTGTGGGGTCCGGGGGCTGCTGCTCCGGGCCCGTGGGGTGGGAGAGGAGCGGGACCTGGGGCAAGGACTAGGCCGCAGCCTCAACCTCTCCCTCCCTTGGCTCCAGACTTGTCGACACGTGACGCCTCTATGGTCGTGAGTAGTCGCCCAAGGACCCACAGATCCTGTTGTACTTCCCCTTTTACCAACTTGACACCATTTAGATAATCTGCCTTCCTGTTTTTGCTACCAAAATGGATAACCTCACATTTATCCACATTAAACTGCATCTGCCCACTCACCCAACCTGTCCAAGTCACCCTGCATCCTCATAGCATCCGCCTCACAGTTCACACTGCCACCCAGCTTTGTGTCATCTGCAAATTTGCTAATGTTACTTGTAATCCTTTCATCTAAATCATTAATATATATCGTAAATAGCTGTGGTCCCAGCACCGAGTGTTGCGGTACCCCACTAGTCACTGCCTGCCATTCTGAAAAGGACCCGTTAATCCCAACTCTTTGTTTCCTATCTGCCAACCAATTTTCTATCCATGTCAGCACTCTACCCCTAATACCATGTGCCCTGCCATGTGCAGGGAGGGTGTGTAGGATGACAGCAATGTGTCCCCCTCCCTCTCTGGGCCAGCGGGCTGGGTGCCAGTGCCCAGTGCAGGGTTGCCCCTCACACTGTCTTTCTCTTTGCTCACAGTTAGTGCGGAAGACTCGCAGTGCCGTGCTCGGGCTGAGGCTCGGGGTGGTGGTGCTACGGTGAGGATGTCCCGCCGCAGTCCCCGTCTGGCCACCAACGGCTATTACCAGCACCACGACGACACCTCCAGCAGCAGCGGCGGTTCCGCCAAATCCGGCGCTCCCTCTTACAAGGAGACTCCCGTCAGGTACGTCTCTCTAACTGCCTCTTGTCTCGTTACCCCCCACCCCTCCCTCCCCAGCACTGCCGCCCAACTCCCAATCCCATCCCCCTGCATTCCCCCTCCCCCCACCCCCACCCCCAACTGAACCTTTCCCAACAGGAAAAAGTTCTAGACAAAAACTCAAGGAATGTTCCAACAGCCTCTTCTTTCCTGCTTGGAATCTCGGGTGGAGGATGGTAGGATGTAGGGTATATCTTCCATTTGCCAAGGGCAGGGTTGCCGTCCCAATAAGTTGTTGATGAAGATATTCGGTTGATGGGCTTATGAGGGATGTTGGAGGGAACGTGAGCAGGGGCTGCCTGACCCGTTGAGTTACTCCAGCACTTTGTGACTTTTTTATAAACAGCATCTGTAGTTCCATGAGGAGGGGGAGAGAGAGAGAGAGAGTCGTGATATTCCTTCTCCCTGTGAAACAAACTTCTTCCCCCCCTCCCTTCCTAGCTCTGACAAGCGATTCTCTCCATCCCTCCCCTACTCAAGTGGCATCAACTTTTCATTCTCACTTAACACGCGGCTAACAATGGCCTGTTTCCTTTATCATCGTTACTTTTTTGCATAGCTTTAATTTGTTCCATATTTCACTACATCACCATCTATATCTCTCGTTTCCCTTTCCCCGGACTCTCAGTCTGAAGTAGGGTCTCGACCCGAAACATCACCTGTTCATTCTCTCCAGAGATGCTGCCTGCCCCGCTGAGCTACTGCTGCTTTTTGTGTCTATCCGGTGTGAACCTGTATCTGTAATTCCTTCATACACCTACCTGTGAGATTTCTGCTGCCATCTTTTAGTTTAGTTTGTTGGTTACATGTACCGAGGTAAAAACTTTTGTTGCGTGCTAACCAGTCTGCGGAAAGACTATATGTGAATACAATCGAGCCATTCACAGTGTACATGATAAGGTGAATAGCGTTTAGTGCCAGATAAAGCCAGTAAAGTCTGATCAAAGATAGTCCGATGGTCTCCAATGAGGTAGATAGTAGTTCAGGACAGATCTCTGGATGTTAGTAGGATGGTTCATTTTCCTGATGTCAGCTTGGAAGAAACTGTCCCTGAATCTGGAGGTGTGCGTTTCCACACTTCTACTGCTTTTGCCCGATGAATAAGGGAAGAAGGAGGAGTGGCCAGGGTGACAGGAGCTTGAATGTGCTGGTGGCCTTGCCAAGGCAGTAGCGTTGTCTCGGCAAGGCCACCACCATAATCAAGGACAAGTCACAACTTCTGTTTGTTATTGGGCCCAAGCAGCTGTTGTCAGTTTTAAGATGCCTGCTCTCAGCGGTTCATGGTGCAGCATTATGCTAATGGTGGGCAAGTGCATTGTGCCCTGATTCATCTTTCTATTCTATTCCATATTTCTCCATCGCCTTGACACCGTTGTCTCAGACTGGATCATCACCCAGGTTGATCCCTGGAATAAGTCTTAAGCAGAACATTTTTGATTTTAGTTTGGTGAATGGATTCAGAAAGGTAGCAGGAGTGTCAGGAGGGAAAGGTGTTCAGTAGTGGTGTCAACATTTTGTTCAGCTTAGCGATATAAAAGGACAAAGATCAACTGGAAGCGAATGCTAACTCCCTAATAACTCGGGCAGAGTAAGACCCTGATTGGGTAGAAAGAAACTGCAGATACTGAGATACAAAGTGCTGGAGTAACTCAGCTGGTCAGGCAGCATCTCTGGGGAATAAGGATGGAACCTGTCTTCAGATTGAAAGTAGGGGGGATGGAACGAGAGGTAGGAAAAAACCAGAACAAACGGGCCGGCAACAGATGACCAAGGAAGCGTGGAGCCCACAATGGCCCATTGTTGGCTGGGGAAGAGGTGATAACGACAGGGATACAAGGATGCGAACAATGGAACTAGTAGGATGCCCAGCGTGGGGGAGAGAGTGAATGCAGGAGTTACTTGAAATTGGAGAAATCAATGTTCATACCACTGGGGGGTAAGCTGCCCAAGTGAAATGTGAGGTGCTGTTCCTCCAATATGTGTGTGGCCTCACTCTGACAGTGGAGGAGGCCTAGGACTCAAAAGTCAGTGTGGGGAAGGGGAGATGCCGCGACATGTCGACACGTGACGCCTGTATGGTCGTGAGTAGTCGCCCAAAGAGTCGTACCTTTTTCTGGTCACCGCTGGAATTTCAACATGTTGAAAATTTTCGGCGACTTGCTGCGACTATGACGGGTGCCGGCAGTCGCCAAAGAAATCGCGTAAGTGGGACAGGCCCTTAAGGCAGCAACTCTACCGCTGCGCCACCATGCTGAGCTTAGCTTGCGTGCTATCCATTCAAATCGTACAATGCACGAGTACAGGCACCTCGCGATTTACGGAGAGTTACGTGCTTGAAAAGCAGCACATCATTCAATAATACATAAATTAAACAGATAGGTGACTATGCCGTCAACAGTAAATTTGAACGCTTAATTCTGAAAATACCAGCGAGTAAATTAAGATTCCAGAGAGTTTATTGTCATGTGTCCCTGATAGGACAATGAAATTCTTGCTTTGCTTTAGCACAACAGAACATAGTAGGCATGACTGCATCTACTAAATCTGTTCCTCTCATGATCTTATGCACCTCTATACGATCATCGCTCATCCTCCAAGAAGTAGAGTCCCAGCCTACTCAACCTCTCCTTGTAGCTCACACCCTTTAGTTCTGGCAACATCTTCATCAATCTTCTCTCTACACGGTCCAGCTTGACAACATCTTTCCTATAACATGGCGCCCAGAACTGAACACAATACTCTAAAAGCAGCCTCATCAACGTCTTATACAACTGCAACTTGATCTCCCAACTTCTATACTCAATACTTTGGCTGATGAAGGCCAATGTGCCAAAAGTCTTTTTGACCACTCGATCTACCTGTGACTGTGGAACACCATCCCCCTTCCCATCAGAACTGCCCCCTCCATCGACTCCTTTAAGTCAAGACTAAAAACTTATCTATACTCCCAAGCCTTTCTTGACGTCCTCTGAGTGAGGGCTATATGTATATATGTATGTAGTTTGTTTGTTTATATTATTCTTATAACAAATGTAAAGCACTTTGGCCAACGAGAGTTGTTTTTAAAATGTGCTATATAAATAAATGTGACTTGACTTGACTCCACCTTCAGGGAACCATGCACCTAGATCCCTCTGCTCTACAACGTTCCCCAGAGCCCCACCATTCACTGTGCAGGTTCTGCCCTTGTTAGTCTTTCCAAAATGCAACACCTCACATTTCCCTGCATGGCCTAATTCTGCTCCTATCACCTATGAGATTAAACTGTTAGACAGAATAGAAGACATTTTGAGGGTGCGGACCAAATTATAGAAAGAGATGGAATGTTGCAGCAGAGCGGTGCAGTTGGCAGGAGGTTGGCTGGAAAGGCAGGGGAGGGATGGGGGAAGCCTGCAGTTACTTGGAATATGATGCCAACCACGTGGCCAGTGGGAACAGTGCCAACACTGGGGTGCACAACCAAAGGTCAAGACAATTACATGGCACTGTAGCTGGACCTAGCGAAGAGTTACAACCCGTGTAAGATTGGCTGAATGCAAAAGCTGAAGCTGTTCAGTGCTGTAATCTCGCTTGGAAGCAGGTTGGATAATCCTAAATCATGTTCCTCATGTAGTTTCCTGTGACATGTTACTAAACACTGGGCACTAAACTGGAACAGGGCCAATCACACACAACAGCAGTGTTTTGCTTATGACAGGCGCTGAGGGATTAATGGGGCAGAAAAGCCAGCAGAGTTTAGAAAGTGTTGGAGAGAAATTAAAGGTGACATTTACAGAAAGCAAGGAGGGTTTGAAAATATTTGGCAAATAAAATCAAAAGATATTTTATGTACGCGAAGAGTAAGAGAATGATCAAGAAACGAAAAGGGCCATTGGGGAACCTTTAGACTTTAGAGATACAGCGCGGAAACAAGCCCTTTGGCCCACCAAGTCCGCACTAACTAGTCACCACCCTATAAGCTAGCATTATCCTACACACATTAGGAACAATTTATAATTATCAGTAGCCAATTATCCTACAAACCTGTACATCTTTGGAGTGTGTGAGGAAACTGGAGCACCCGGAGAAAACCCATGCAGTCACAGGGAGAAGATACAAACTCCGTAGAGACAGCACCCGTAGTCAGGATTGAACCCAGGTCTCTGGTGCTGTGAGGCAGCAACTCTACCGCTGCGCCACCGTGCCGACCCAAAAGGTTGACTGTGAGTGGCTATGTGTACGATGAATGAATATTTAGTGATGTGGTCACAATGGACAGTGGGGATGCTGCTGCGAAACTTCAACACGCTTGGCCGTGTATTGCAGTACGTGACCTGCAGGGTGGCAGGCGGTCGGACAGGGTTGTTTTTGCTTGACTGGCACAGATGGGCTGAATGGCCTCCTGTGACATCGATGTTTAAAATCTTCTTACACCCTGGAATCTAGAAACCAGAGCACTGCTCAACCACAATGCCGGTAACCTCTACCCTGACCCAGCTAGTCTGATTTAAAGTGTAGGGAGTAACTGCGGATGCTGGTTTACACCGCAGGTAGACACAAAATGCTGGAGGAACTCAGCGGGACAGGCAGCATCTCTGATAGAAGCAATGGGTGACATTTCAGGGCAAGACCCTTCTTCCGACTCTCAGTCTGAAACATAGAAAATCAGTGCAGGATAAGGCCATTTGGCCCTTCAAGCCAGCAGCGCCATTCAATATGATCATCCAAAATCAGTACCCCGTTCTGGCTTTTTCCCCCATTTCCCTTAATTCCCTTGGCCCTAAGAGCTAAATCTAACTCCCTTGAAAACATCCAGTGAATTAGCCTCCAGTGCCTTCTGTGGCAGAGAATTCCACAGAATCACAACTCTTTGGGTGAAAAAGTTTTTCTTCATCTCAGTCCTAAATGGCCTACCCCTTATTCTTAAACTGTGACCCCGGGTTCTGGACTCCCCCAACATCGGGAGCATTTTTCCTGCAACTACCTTGTCTAATCCTCTAAAAATGTTATGTTTCAATATATATCCTCTCATCCTTCTAAATACCAGCGAATACAAGTCCAGTCCACCCATTCTTTCATCATATGTTAGTCCCGCCATCCCAGGAATTAAACTGGTGAACCTATGCTGCACTCCCTCAATAGTAATAATGTCGCAACCCTCTGGGTGAACCATTAATGTTTCACCCAGAGAATTGTGAATTTGTGGAATTTTCTGCCACAGAAGGCAGTGGAGGCCAATTCACTGGATGCATTCAAAAGAGAGTTAGATGGAGCTCTTAGGGCTAGCGGAATCATGGGATATGGGCCGAAAGCAGGAACGGGGTACTGATTGTGGATGATCATCCATGATCATATTTAATGAGGCCGATGGGCCGAATGGACTTCTGCACCTATTTTCTATGTTTATAACCCATGCCCACAATGTGTTTTGGATTGCTGTGCCAATTTCACAGAAGTTGCTGCTTTTCTTTCGCAGTCCTGGTCTGCCTCCACCCTAAATCGTCGCACTTTATCGTTTCAGGTTGCACAAGAAAAGGTCAAACAGCAAGGGGCCGGGACCTGTGCCTGGCGCCAAAAGTTCGCCGTCCAACAGTTCAGTCAACAGTCTGAGTAGCTACATCAGCAACATCAGCAACGCCTCCAAGCGCTCTCAGCACTCTCAGCGCTCTCAGCACCTCCGCAGCAGCTGGCAGGAGCACGTCGTTACGTGTCTGGGGAGGGCAGTGCGGGGGGTGGAAGCAGGGCACCAGCGCTTTTTTTTTAGTCAGAGTGTGGTGAATCAGGTGAATTAATTGCCACAGAAAGCTGTGGAGGCCAAGTCAGTGGGTATTTTTAAGGCAGAGATAGATAGATTCTTGATTAGTACAGGGGTTTCGGGGAGAACGCAGAAAAATGGGGTTAGGAGGGAGAGATAGTTCAGCCATGATGGAATGCCGGAATAGACTTGATGGGCCGAATGGCCTGATTCTTCTCCTATCACTCATAACCTTTTGCCGGCAGTGTTCTTAAAGCCTTAACCCTTTCCTCCAACAGACTAGTTAAGGGCTTCTCCTTGTGTTAAAGTACCGCAATCACTGGTGCACGTCGGAGACACGTGCTGCAGTATCTCAGTTTTAGCCGGAAACGATCCCTTTGGCGCACCGAGTCTGCCCTGACCAGCGATCATCATGTGTGTGGTAACCAAAGATCTTAGAGCGGAGCACTCCAGTTACTGTGGGGAACAGTGGGTCAGGGTCTGATGCCCCCTGGTGGTGTGAGGTGACCGACACGGAGTTGCAGTTACTGAGAGGCAAGGGATTATACCAGGGGTGGGGAACCTGCGGCCTTAAGGTCTAGGCCATTAAGTGCGGCCTTTTGAATGAATCCAAATTTTGTAGAACAAATCCTTTTATTTTTATTAATATGTTTTTGTTCGTTTTTTTAATTTTTAATTTTAATCTTAAAATGAACCTATTTAAAATACTAAAGAGTAAAAGAAGATTCAACAAAATAATCCTCCCCGACTGACGGCCACAATAAAAACATTAGTAAATCACGTGGGCTATTTTAACAAAATAATGTACATTTTGAAGTGCATATAATTGAAGTTTCTTGGATGCGGCCTTATTAGATTACAGCTAATTTAATATAACCATATAACCATATAACATTTACAGCACGGAAACAGGCCATCTCGGCCCTTCTAGTCCGTGCTGAACACTTACTCTCACCTAGTTCCATCTACCTGCACTCAGACCATGACCCTCCATTCCTTTCCCGTCCATACACCTATCCAATTTATTTTTAAATGATAAAATCGAACCTGCCTCCACCACTTCCACTGGAAGCTCATTCCTCACAGCTACCACTCTCTGAGTAAAGAAGTTCCCCCTCATGTTACCCCTAAACCTTTGTCCCTTAATTCTCAAATCATGTCCTCTTGTTTGAATCTTCCCTACTCTCAATGTAAAAAGCTTATCCACGTCAACTCTGTCTATGCCTCTCATAATTTTAAAGACCTATCAAGTCCCCCCTTAACATTCTGCGCTCCAAATAATAAAGACCTATCTTGTTCAACCTTTCTCTGTAACCTAGGTGCTGAAACCCAGGCAAATGCGGCATTCGAACATGAAAATGTTCCCCACCCCTGGATTATACCTTCCTTTATAGAAAGGAACTGCAGATGCTGGTTTACAATAAAGATAGACACAAAATGCTGGAGTAACTCAGCGGGACAGGCAGCATTATGTCATAAGTGATAGGAGCAGAATTAGTACATGCGTCCCATCAAGTCTACTCCACCATTCAATCATGGCTGATCTATCTTTCCCTCCTAACCCCATTCTCCTGCCTACTCCCCATAACCCCTGACACCCGTACTAATCAAGAATCTATATATCTGCATTAAAAATATCCACTGACTTGGCCTCCACAGCCTTCTGTGGCAAAGAATGCCACAGATTCACCACCCTCTGACTAAATACATTCCTCCTTATCTCCTTCCTAAATGAGCATTGTTTAATTTTGAGGCTATGAACTCTAGTCCTCGACTCTCCCACAAGTGGAAACATCCTCTCCACATCCACTCTATCCAAACCTTTCACTTTTTGGTAAGTTTCAATGAGGTCCCCCTTCATTCTAAACTCCAGCGAGTACAGGCCCAGTGCCGTCAAACGCATTTCTGGAGAGAAAGAATGGGTGACGTTTCGCTCGAGACCCTTCTTCAGACTTAGTCTGGGGAGAGGGAGATCTGGAACGGTAAGGTGCGAAAACGAGAGATGAAAGGGGACAAAGATCAAGGAAAATGTAGAATAGATCATTGTTAGCTAGGGGAAGGTGACAACGTAGCACACAAAGATAACATTTAATCAGGAGGACAGTTAAACTGGGCTAGGATGGTGGAGGAATGGAGAGAGGGAAAACAAGGGTTACTTGAAGTTAGAGAGGTCAACATCATATCGTTTGTAAGGTGTCCAAGCGAAATATGAGGTGCTGTAATATTTTCCTGTGATGACTTGCTTCGGTAACCTGTATCTCGAATCCAGCAGTCAGAGGGCCGTCCAGCTTTGAGGACAGCTACGAAGAGAAATTAAACAGCATACGGCAGGATGGGGATACTGACAGTGCCTTCCACTTCCAACATCTACTTGTCGTCGACATCTGGCTATTCCTCCGAGGATGAGCTGCAGGGTAAGTGGAACGTTCATCATCCTGAGCAGCTAACCACGCAGCACGTTGCACTATCGGGAGAGAGGACACACTGGCTGGGACTGGAAGAGAGGCCTTACGGATTTAATATTGAATGAAGTTGGGCAATGCGACAGCTGCGGTGGGTGGATGTTAGTGTTAGTAGGGTGGGTGAGTGGAAGATGTTACTAGGGTGGGGCAGATGGATGGGGGTTGGTTGGTGGAGATGGTAACCAGGGTGGGGACAAAGTTGGTGGGTGGTAGATGTTGGGCATGGGCAGTGAGTGAAAAGGGTTGTTGCTAAGGTGGTGTGGACAGGGTGGTTGAGTGAAGGATGTTGGGGGGTGTGGGGGAGGAGGGTGTGGGGGGGGTGTGAAAATGTAAAAAAAATGAAGAAAAAGAGAAAAACGAGAAAAAGGAGGGGAAAAAAGAAAAACGAGAAAAAAATAGAAAAAAGGGGGTAAAGAAAAAGGAGAAAAAGGAAAAAAAAAAAAAAAAAGAGAAAAAGGAGAAAAAAAGAAAAAGGAGAACTTTTTTTTTAAAAGAGAAAAATAAAAAAAAGAAAAAGGAGAAAAAAGAGAAAAAGGAAAAAAAGAGAAAAAGGAGAAAATAAAAAAAGAGAATGAGAAAAAAAAAAAAAAAAAAAAGAGAAAGGAGAAAAAATGAAAAAAGAAAAATGAGAAAAAATAAAGAAAGAGAAAAAGGAGTAAAAATAAAAAAAAGAGAAAAAGAAAAAAGAAAAAGGAGATAAAATTTAAAAAAAAGATGAAAAAGAAAAAGGAGTAAAAATTATAAAAGAGAAAAAATAAAAAAAGAGAACGAGAAATAAAAAAAATTTAAAAAGAGAAAAAGGAGAAAAAAGAAAAAGGAGAAAAAATTAAAAAAAAGAGAAAAAGTAGAGAAAAAGGAGAAAAAATAAAAAAAGGAGAAAAAGGAGAAAAAAGAAAAAATAGAGAAAAGAGAAAAAAGATAAAAAGGAGAAAATAAAAAAAGAGAAAAAACTAGAAAAAGGTGAAAAAAGAGAAAAATAAATTATGAGAAAAAAAGAAAAACGAGAAAAAAGAGAAGGAAAAAAAAGAGAAAAAATTCAAAAGAAAAAGAGAAAAAAAGAAACGAGAAAAAAGAGAAATACGAGAAAAAGAAAAATGAGAAAATTGAGAAACAAAAAAGTATAAAGAAAAAAATAGAAAAAAGAGAAAAAAGAAAAATGAGAAAAAAGAAAAATGAGAAAAACGAGATAAAATTTAAAAAAGAGAAAAAAAGAGAAAAAAGAGAAAAAGGAGGATAAGAAGAAAAAAGAGAAAATGCGGAAAAAAATAGAGAAAAAAAGAAAAACGAGAAAAAGAAAAAAGAAAAACGAGAAAAAGGTGAAAAAAGAGAAAAATAAATAATGAGAAAAAAAGAAAAAAATGAGAAAAAAAGAGGCAAAATAGAAAAATGAACAGAAAAAAAGAGAAAAACGAGGGGAAAAAAGGGGGAAAAGAAAGGAGAAAAAAATAAAAACGAGAAAAAAGAGAAAACGAGAAAAAAGAGAAAAATAAAAAAAGAGAAAAAAGAAAAAAAGGAAAATGAAAAAAAAACGAGGAGAGGGAAAAAAAGAGAAATAAAAAGAAAAGAGAAAACCTAGAAAAAGGTGAAAAAAGAGAAAAATAAATTATGAGAAAAAAAGAAAAACGAGAAAAAAGAGAAGGAAAAAAAAAGAGAAAAAATTCAAAAGAAAAAGAGAAAAAAAGAAAAAAGAGAAATACGAGAAATTGAGGGAAAAAAAATAAAAAAAAGTAAAAAGAAAAAAATAGAAAAAAGAGGGGGAAAGTAAAACGAGAAAAAAGAGAAAAAAGAAAAATGAGAAAAAAGAAAACGAGGAAAAAAAAGATAAAAGAGAAAAAATAGAAAAGGGGTAAAAGAAAAGAGAAAAAAGATAAAAATGTGAAAAAAGAGAAAAAATAAAAGTAAAAACGAGAAAAAAGAGAAGAAAAAAAAACAAGAAAAAAGAGAAAAAAAGGAGTAAAAAAGAAAAACAAGAAAAAAGACAAAAAAGAAAAACTAGAAAAAAGAGAAATGAGAAAAACGAGATAAAATTTAAAAAAGAGAAAAAATAGAAAAAGGAGGAAAAGGAGGATAAGTAGAAAAAAGAGAAAATGCGAAAAAAATAGAGAAAAAAGAAAAACGAGAAAAAGAAAAAAAATAAAAAATAAAAACGAGAAAAATAAATAATGAGAAAAAAATAAAAACGAGAAAAAAAGAAAAAAATGAGAAAAAAAAGAGGCAAAATAGAAAAATGAACAAAAAAAAAGAGAAAAACGAAAAAGTTAAAAGAAAAACGAGAAAAAAGAGAAAAAAGAGGGGAAAAAGAAAAGAGAAAAAAATAAAAACGAGAAAAAAGAGAAAAAGAAAAAAAGAGAAAAAAGAAAAAAAGGAAAAGGAAAAAAACGAGAAAAAAAGAAAAAAATTAAAACGAGAAAAAAGTCAAAAGAAAAAGAGAAATACAAGAAAAAAGAGAAAAAAGTTGAATAAAAGTAAAAAGAATAAAATAGAAAAAAGAGAAGAAAAAAAAGAGAAATAAAAAGAAAAGAGAAAAAAAATAAAAACGAGAAAAAAGAAAAAAAGAGAAAAAAGAAAAATAGGAAAATGTAAAAAAACGAGAAAAAAAGAAAAAAAGTAGAGAAAAAAGTCAAAAGAAAAAGAGAAATACAAGAAAAAAGAGAAAAAAGTTGAATAAAAGTAAAAAGAATAAAATAGAAAAAAGAGAAAAAAAAAGAGAAATAAAAAGAAAAGAGAAAAACTAGAAAAAGGTGAAAAAAGAGAAATATAAATTATGAGAAAAAAAGAAAAACGAGAAAAAAATGAGAAAAAATTCAAAAGAAAAAGAGAAAAAAAGAAAAAAGAGAAACGAGAAAAAAGAGAAATACGAGAAAAAGAAAAACGAGTAAATTGAGAAACAAAAAAAAATAAAAGTAAAAAGAAAAAAATAGAAAAAAGAGGGGGAAAGTAAAACGAGAAAAAAGAGAAAAAAGAAAAATGAGAAAAATAAATTATGAGAAAAAAAGAAAAACGAGAAAAAAGAGAAGAAAAAAAAAGAGAAAAAATTCAAAAGAAAAAGAGAAAAAAAGAAAAAAGAGAAACGAGAAAAAAAGAGAAATACGAGAAAAAGAAAAACGAGAAAATTGAGGATTTTTTTTTTTTTTTAAAGTAAAAAGAAAAAAATAGAAAAAAGAGGGGGAAAGTAAAACGAGAAAAAAGATAAAAAAGAAAAATGAGAAAAAAGAAAACGAGGAAAAAAAAGATAAAAGAGAAAAAATAGAAAAGGGGTAAAAGAAAAGAGAAAAAAGATAAAAATGTGAAAAAAGAGAAAAAATAAAAGTAAAAACGAGAAAAAAGAGAAGAAAAAAAAACAAGAAAAAAGAGAAAAAAAGGAGTAAAAAAGAAAAACAAGAAAAAAGACAAAAAAGAAAAACTAGAAAAAAGAGAAATGAGAAAAACGAGATAAAATTTAAAAAAGAGAAAAAATAGAAAAAGGAGGAAAAGGAGGATAAGTAGAAAAAAGAGAAAATGCGAAAAAAATAGAGAAAAAAGAAAAACGAGAAAAATAAAAAAAATAAAAAATAAAAACGAGAAAAAAGAGAAAAAGAAAAAAAGAGAAAAAAGAAAAAAAGGAAAAGGAAAAAAACGAGAAAAAAAGAAAAAAATTAAAACGAGAAAAAAGTCAAAAGAAAAAGAGAAATACAAGAAAAAAGAGAAAAAAGTTGAATAAAAGTAAAAAGAATAAAATAGAAAAAAGAGAAGAAAAAAAAGAGAAATAAAAAGAAAAGAGAAAAAAAATAAAAACGAGAAAAAAGAAAAAAAGAGAAAAAAGAAAAATAGGAAAATGTAAAAAAACGAGAAAAAAAGAAAAAAAGTAGAGAAAAAAGTCAAAAGAAAAAGAGAAATACAAGAAAAAAGAGAAAAAAGTTGAATAAAAGTAAAAAGAATAAAATAGAAAAAAGAGAAAAAAAAAGAGAAATAAAAAGAAAAGAGAAAAACTAGAAAAAGGTGAAAAAAGAGAAATATAAATTATGAGAAAAAAAGAAAAACGAGAAAAAAATGAGAAAAAATTCAAAAGAAAAAGAGAAAAAAAGAAAAAAGAGAAACGAGAAAAAAGAGAAATACGAGAAAAAGAAAAACGAGTAAATTGAGAAACAAAAAAAAATAAAAGTAAAAAGAAAAAAATAGAAAAAAGAGGGGGAAAGTAAAACGAGAAAAAAGAGAAAAAAGAAAAATGAGAAAAATAAATTATGAGAAAAAAAGAAAAACGAGAAAAAAGAGAAGAAAAAAAAAGAGAAAAAATTCAAAAGAAAAAGAGAAAAAAAGAAAAAAGAGAAACGAGAAAAAAAGAGAAATACGAGAAAAAGAAAAACGAGAAAATTGAGGATTTTTTTTTTTTTTTAAAGTAAAAAGAAAAAAATAGAAAAAAGAGGGGGAAAGTAAAACGAGAAAAAAGATAAAAAAGAAAAATGAGAAAAAAGAAAACGAGGAAAAAAAAGATAAAAGAGAAAAAATAGAAAAGGGGTAAAAGAAAAGAGAAAAAAGATAAAAATGTGAAAAAAGAGAAAAAATAAAAGTAAAAACGAGAAAAAAGAGAAGAAAAAAAAACAAGAAAAAAGAGAAAAAAAGGAGTAAAAAAGAAAAACAAGAAAAAAGACAAAAAAGAAAAACTAGAAAAAAGAGAAATGAGAAAAACGAGATAAAATTTAAAAAAGAGAAAAAATAGAAAAAGGAGGAAAAGGAGGATAAGTAGAAAAAAGAGAAAATGCGAAAAAAATAGAGAAAAAAGAAAAACGAGAAAAATAAAAAAAATAAAAAATAAAAACGAGAAAAAAGAGAAAAAGAAAAAAAGAGAAAAAAGAAAAAAAGGAAAAGGAAAAAAACGAGAAAAAAAGAAAAAAATTAAAACGAGAAAAAAGTCAAAAGAAAAAGAGAAATACAAGAAAAAAGAGAAAAAAGTTGAATAAAAGTAAAAAGAATAAAATAGAAAAAAGAGAAGAAAAAAAAGAGAAATAAAAAGAAAAGAGAAAAAAAATAAAAACGAGAAAAAAGAAAAAAAGAGAAAAAAGAAAAATAGGAAAATGTAAAAAAACGAGAAAAAAAGAAAAAAAGTAGAGAAAAAAGTCAAAAGAAAAAGAGAAATACAAGAAAAAAGAGAAAAAAGTTGAATAAAAGTAAAAAGAATAAAATAGAAAAAAGAGAAAAAAAAAGAGAAATAAAAAGAAAAGAGAAAAACTAGAAAAAGGTGAAAAAAGAGAAATATAAATTATGAGAAAAAAAGAAAAACGAGAAAAAAATGAGAAAAAATTCAAAAGAAAAAGAGAAAAAAAGAAAAAAGAGAAACGAGAAAAAAGAGAAATACGAGAAAAAGAAAAACGAGTAAATTGAGAAACAAAAAAAAATAAAAGTAAAAAGAAAAAAATAGAAAAAAGAGGGGGAAAGTAAAACGAGAAAAAAGAGAAAAAAGAAAAATGAGAAAAATAAATTATGAGAAAAAAAGAAAAACGAGAAAAAAGAGAAGAAAAAAAAAGAGAAAAAATTCAAAAGAAAAAGAGAAAAAAAGAAAAAAGAGAAACGAGAAAAAAAGAGAAATACGAGAAAAAGAAAAACGAGAAAATTGAGGATTTTTTTTTTTTTTTAAAGTAAAAAGAAAAAAATAGAAAAAAGAGGGGGAAAGTAAAACGAGAAAAAAGATAAAAAAGAAAAATGAGAAAAAAGAAAACGAGGAAAAAAAAGATAAAAGAGAAAAAATAGAAAAGGGGTAAAAGAAAAGAGAAAAAAGAAAAAAAAAGAGAAAAAATTCAAAAGAAAAAGAGAAAAAAAGAAAAAAGAGAAACGAGAAAAAAGAGAAATACGAGAAAAAGATTCAAGAGAAAAAGGAGGAAAAGGAGGATAAGAAAAAAGAGAAAAAAGAGAAAATGTGAAAAAAAAGACAAAAAAGAAAAACTAGAAAAAAGAGAAAAAAAGAAAAAATAGAAAAAGGAGGAAAAGGAGGATAAGTAGAAAAAAGAGAAAATGCGAAAAAAAATAGAGAAAAAAGAAAAACGAGAAAAAGAAAAAAAATAAAAAAAATAAAAAATAAAAACGAGAAAAATAAATAATGAGAAAAAAATAAAAACGAGAAAAAAAGAAAAAAATGAGAAAAAAAAGAGGCAAAATAGAAAAATGAACAAAAAAAAGAGAAAAACGAAAAAGTTAAAAGAAAAACGAGAAAAAAGAGAAAAAAGAGGGGAAAAAGAAAAGAGAAAAAAATAAAAACGAGAAAAAAGAGAAAAAGAAAAAAAGAGAAAAAAGAAAAAAAGGAAAATGTAAAAAAACGAGAAAAAAAGAAAAAAAGTAAAACGAGAAAAAAGTCAAAAGAAAAAGAGAAATACAAGAAAAAAGAGAAAAACGAGAAAATTGAGAAAAAAAAGAAAAAGTTGAATAAAAGTAAAAAGAATAAAATAGAAAAAAGAGAAAAAAAAAAGAGAAATAAAAAGAAAAGAGAAAAACTAGAAAAAGGTGAAAAAAGAGAAAAATAAATTATGAGAAAAAAAGAAAAACGAGAAAAAAAATGAGAAAAAATTCAAAAGAAAAAGAGAAAAAAAGAAAAAAGAGAAACGAGAAAAAAGAGAAATACGAGAAAAAGAAAAACGAGTAAATTGAGAAACAAAAAAAAATAAAAGTAAAAAGAAAAAAATAGAAAAAAGAGGGGGAAAGTAAAACGAGAAAAAAGAGAAAAAAGAAAAATGAGAAAAATAAATTATGAGAAAAAAAGAAAAACGAGAAAAAAGAGAAGAAAAAAAAAGAGAAAAAATTCAAAAGAAAAAGAGAAAAAAAGAAAAAAGAGAAACGAGAAAAAAAGAGAAATACGAGAAAAAGAAAAACGAGAAAATTGAGGATTTTTTTTTTTTTTTAAAGTAAAAAGAAAAAAATAGAAAAAAGAGGGGGAAAGTAAAACGAGAAAAAAGATAAAAAAGAAAAATGAGAAAAAAGAAAACGAGGAAAAAAAAGATAAAAGAGAAAAAATAGAAAAGGGGTAAAAGAAAAGAGAAAAAAGAAAAAAAAAGAGAAAAAATTCAAAAGAAAAAGAGAAAAAAAGAAAAAAGAGAAACGAGAAAAAAGAGAAATACGAGAAAAAGAATCAAGAGAAAAAGGAGGAAAAGGAGGATAAGAAAAAAGAGAAAAAAGAGAAAATGTGAAAAAAAAGACAAAAAAGAAAAACTAGAAAAAAGAGAAAAAAAGAAAAAATAGAAAAAGGAGGAAAAGGAGGATAAGTAGAAAAAAGAGAAAATGCGAAAAAAAATAGAGAAAAAAGAAAAACGAGAAAAAGAAAAAAAATAAAAAAAATAAAAAATAAAAACGAGAAAAATAAATAATGAGAAAAAAATAAAAACGAGAAAAAAAGAAAAAAATGAGAAAAAAAAGGCAAAATAGAAAAATGAACAAAAAAAAAGAGAAAAACGAAAAAGTTAAAAGAAAAACGAGAAAAAAGAGAAAAAAGAGGGGAAAAAGAAAAGAGAAAAAAATAAAAACGAGAAAAAAGAGAAAAAGAAAAAAAGAGAAAAAAGAAAAAAAGGAAAATGTAAAAAAACGAGAAAAAAAGAAAAAAAGTAAAACGAGAAAAAAGTCAAAAGAAAAAGAGAAATACAAGAAAAAAGAGAAAAACGAGAAAATTGAGAAAAAAAAGAAAAAGTTGAATAAAAGTAAAAAGAATAAAATAGAAAAAAGAGAAAAAAAAAAGAGAAATAAAAAGAAAAGAGAAAAACTAGAAAAAGGTGAAAAAAGAGAAAAATAAATTATGAGAAAAAAAGAAAAACGAGAAAAAAAATGAGAAAAAATTCAAAAGAAAAAGAGAAAAAAAGAAAAAAGAGAAACGAGAAAAATGAGAAATACGAGAAAAAGAAAAACGAGTAAATTGAGAAACAAAAAAAAATAAAAGAGAAAAAGAAAAAAAGAGAAAAAAGAAAAAAAGGAAAAGGAAAAAAACGAGAAAAAAAGAAAAAAAGTAAAACGAGAAAAAAGTCAAAAGAAAAAGAGAAATACAAGAAAAAAGAGAAAAAAGTTGAATAAAAGTAAAAAGAATAAAATAGAAAAAAGAGAAGAAAAAAAAGAGAAATAAAAAGAAAAGAGAAAAAAAATAAAAACGAGAAAAAAGAGAAAAAGAGAAAAAAGAAAAATAGGAAAATGTAAAAAAACGAGAAAAAAAGAAAAAAAGTAGAGAAAAAAGTCAAAAGAAAAAGAGAAATACAAGAAAAAAGAGAAAAAAGTTGAATAAAAGTAAAAAGAATAAAATAGAAAAAAGAGAAAAAAAAAGAGAAATAAAAAGAAAAGAGAAAAACTAGAAAAAGGTGAAAAAAGAGAAATATAAATTATGAGAAAAAAAGAAAAACGAGAAAAAAATGAGAAAAAATTCAAAAGAAAAAGAGAAAAAAAGAAAAAAGAGAAACGAGAAAAAAGAGAAATACGAGAAAAAGAAAAACGAGTAAATTGAGAAACAAAAAAAAATAAAAGTAAAAAGAAAAAAATAGAAAAAAGAGGGGGAAAGTAAAACGAGAAAAAAGAGAAAAAAGAAAAATGAGAAAAAAGAAAACGAGGAAAAAAAGATAAAAGAGAAAAAATAGAAAAGGGGTAAAAGAAAAGAGAAAAAAGATTAAAATGTGAAAAAAGAGAAAAAATAAAAGTAAAAACGAGAAAAAAGAGAAGAAAAAAGAGAAAAAAAGGAGTAAAAAAGAAAAACAAGAATAAAGAGAAAAAGGAGGAAAAGGAGGATAAGAAAAAAGAGAAAAAAGAGAAAATGAGAAAAAAAAGACAAAAAAGAAAAAGGAGGAAAAGGAGGATAAGTAGAAAAAAGAGAAAATGCGAAAAAAAATAGAGAAAAAAGAAAAACGAGAAAAAGAAAAAAAAAGAAAAAAAATAAAAAATAAAAACGAGAAAAATAAATAATGAGAAAAAAATAAAAACGAGAAAAAAATAAAAAAATGAGAAAAAAAAGAGGCAAAATAGAAAAATTAACAAAAAAAAAGAGAAAAACGAAACAAATGTATTCGGTATTTGGAGGCCCCCACATGTGGGAAGGCAACACTGGATCTAGTATTGGGAAAGACAAGTTAATGTAGTGTGTGTGGAGGAGCTTTTTGGGTCTAGTGACCACAGTTCGATTAGGTTTAAGATAGTTATGGATGGGGACGGAGAGGGTCCACGTGTTAAAATGCGCAACTGGGGTAAGGCCAACTTTGAGGGCATGAGAGAAAGTCTTGCTCAAGTTGACTGGAGCAGGTTATTAGAGGGGAAAAATGGGATGTTTTAAGTGTGCTGACGAAAGCTCAGGATATGTACGTCCCCGTTAGAGTGAAGGGCAAAGCAAGCAAACGTAAGGAAGCTTGGCTGACAAGGGAAATTGTAGCATTGGTCAAAAACAAGAAGGCTGCAAGGGACAGGTATAGGCAGCTGGGATCAAGTGCATCCCTGGAGGAGTTTCGGGAACTAAGGAGTAAACTGAAAAAGGTGATCAGAAGGGCAAAAAGGAGCCAGGAGATAGCTCTGGTGGGTAGCAACAGTCCCAAAAGATTTTATAAATACGTAAGGGGGAAAAGGCTAACCAGAGAGAGAGTTGGACCTCTCAGGAATCAAAGCAGTCACATCTGTGTGGAGCTACAGGAGATGAGCAAGGTCCTCAATGAATATTTCTGCTCTGTATTTACCGAGGAGAAAGACAGTTGGACGGAAGGTAGACAAAAATGCTGGAGAAACTCAGCGGGTGAGGCAGCATCTATGGAGCGAAGGAATAGGTGACGTTTTGGGTCGAGACCCTTCTTCAGACTGATGGGGTGGCGGGAAGAAGAAAGGAAGAGGCGGAGACAATGGGCTGAGGGAGAGCTGGGGAGGGGAAGGAGGGAGAAAGCAAGGACTACCTGAAAGTGGAGAAGTCAATGTTCATACAGCTGGGGTGGAAGCTACCCAAGCGAAATATGAGGTGCTGCTCCTCCAATTTGCGATGGAACTCACTCTGGCCATGGAGGAGGCCCAGGACATAAATGTCGGATTCGGAATAGGAGGGGGAGTTGAAGTGCTGAGCCACCGGGAGATCAGGTTGGTTAATGCGAACTGTGCGGAGCTGTTGGGTGAAGCGATCGCCAGGCCTATGCTTGGTTTCACCGATGTAGAGCAGTTGACACCTAGAGCAGCGGATGCAATAGATGAGGTTGGAGGAGGTGCAGGTGAACCTCTGCCTCACCTGGAAAGACTGCTTAGGATGGAGTCAAGGGTGGAGGTAAAGCTACAAGAGTAGCATTTCCTGCGGTTTCAAGGGAAAGTGCCAGGGGAGGGGGTGGTTTGGGTGGAAAAGGACGAATTGACCAGGGAGTTACGGAGGGAGCGGTCTCTGTGGAAAGCAGAAAGGGGAGGAGACGGCAAGATGTGGCCAGTGGTAGGATCCCGTTGGAGGTGGCGAAAATGTCGGAGGATTATTTGTTGTACGTGACGGCTGGTAGGGTGGAAGGTGAGGACTAGGGGGACGCTGCCCTTGTTACGAGTTGGGGGAGCAGTGTCACAGGGTATCGAAGAAACCCTGGTGAGATCCTCATCTATGGTAGGAGAGGGGAACCCCCGTTCCCTGAAGAATGAGGACATCTCCGATGCCCTGGTGTGGAACTCCTCATCCTGTGAGCAGATGCGGCGTAGACGAAGGAATTGGGAGTAGGGGATGGAGTCCTTACAGGAAGCAGTGTGGGAAGAAGTGTAGTCCAGATTGCCATGGGAGTCAGTGGGTTTATAGTGGATGTCGGTCAGAGGTCCATCACCTACGATGGAGATAGTGAGGTCTAGAAATGGTCGGGAAATGTCGGAAATGGGTGTCCAGGTGTATTTGAGTGCTGGATGGAAGTTAGTGGTGAAATGGATGAAGTCAGTGAGTTGTGTGTGGGTGCAGGAGGTAGCACCAATGCAGTTGTTAAAAGTGAAAGTGTTTGGCAAACGGGAGATCAGGTGGGTCCAGGCAGACTGAGCGCAGTGAGGTAGCTGCCTGAGTCAACTGCATACCTTGAATGTTCCTTGCTTCAGTGCAACCTTTCTGCCTCTGCAGGTGTTGGCCTCTTGATGTCATCCAGAGGTATCTGGTCTCGTCCCGAGAAGCTGGGCGCGCTGGAAAGCACTCAGGTGAGCCCTGACCGTCCCATCCTCGTGCACTCTCGCTCTTCCTCCTGGAGCCCTCCGCCTCAGCAGGTCACGGCTGCCCGTGAGCAGTCCGGGTGTCGGGTTATGGGGAGAAGGCAGGAGAATGCGGTTAGGAGGAAGAGATAGATCAGCCATGATTGCATGGCGGAGTAGATGGGCAGAATGGCCAAATTCTGCTCCTATCACTAATTACCTTATTACCCTGGAGCTTCCCTGGCTGCAGGATCCCTTGCTGTCCATTCACCCCTTTCTCACAGGAGGTCCTCAGCACAACCATGTCCATCCCATTTTTAAAATTCTTTTATAAATACTTTATTCCAAAAACAAAATCAACATACAAAGTAGTATAACATTCATATCAAAAGCTGCCTGTATCGGCAGTTTACAAACAAGACAAAAATTCAAATTATGATCCCGCCATCTTTGTCTATAATACAATCGACCTCCCGCGGCGACCAACGTCCGCGGAAGCCTTCTAGCGTCCCCGTGCACACCGTGTGTTCCCTCTCCGGGGACATGTGGGCACGGACGTAACCCCGGAAAAGGGGCAGGCAGCCGACTCCTGTGCGGCCATCGACTGCCCTCTGCCTGGACCCGTGAATGGAATCATGTCCATCCTGGGATTCCAGGATAGTTATGGTGTTGTAGTCATCCAACATGTTATAAGTTGGCCTTGCCAAGCAAGTTGGTAAACTGGGCTCATTTGGCCCACAGTCCTCTAAACCCTTTGTCAATATTTCTGTCCAAATGTCTTTTCAGAGTGTCAGAAACCAGTGAGTACCTGGTGGATCTTGGCATTCACTGAAACTCTTCAACAGCAATAGAAGCTTAAAATGCATATTTTAAATTCCGTGTGTGAGTTTTAGTGGATTAGAAGTTGTTCTTCGTCCTTCCGCGGCCAAGTCTGACTTAATCGGCCATCCTGTCGATCAGAATAGGCTGTCCTCCCTGCCAATACACTTCAATACACCATCCCTCTTGCCAATCACAATACCGAATACATTTGGCTGGCCCTCCCTCCTTGTCTATTGTGCATGGGCTTCAATCAGCCATCCCTCCCGGCTTCTCACTGTGTCTTTGTCTGGTTGCCCGTTCACTTACACTGGGGGCCTGTCCTCCTGATGCAGCTGATGCTTGCAGTGGGAATGGCATGTGAATTGGCCGCAGCGATAGTGCAGCTAGTGGTATGTGCTTCGCAGATCTGAAAGGGAAGGGTGGGAGAGAGCATGGGCGGAAATCCCAGGGGGGAGGGGGGAGGACGTCCCCCCATGTTTTAAAAGGTGGGGGCAATCCCCCCATGTTTTGTAATCCGGATTTTGAAATTCGGTGGGAAAAAAATCTATTAAAATCTCTGCTTACGGTGTCACTGTTAAGCGCTTGTTAATTGTCTCTCTTAACATCGTATTAACACGATGTGTCACCAATTATGTTTTGACCTTCAAGTATTACTGAAGGTATTCACGGAGAATTTCTTAAAGCTGTCTGATGCGGGGACAATTACCATTTGAACTAATTGGATGTATTGGTGGATGGGAAAGATTTAAACGGTTCGAACGGGTTTCCTGGCTCGCTTGCAGGTAAGTCCTTCATTCAGGTCACTCACATTATTTAGTATTTTTTCCAATCTCTCTCTCCCCCTCCAAGGTCGGTCTTCTGTTTGCCTTTATTTGCTTCAGTTTTATTTGTTTAAGTGTTATTTATCATATTGTAGCTTTTGAAAGATTCAAGCCGGTATCAGACGTTTTCTGAGGGCTGAATAGGCCGATCTGCGGGGCCTTTCATCGCCCGGCGCGGCTTAAAATCAATCTGCTGCATTGAGGCGATCGAGTTTCCCGATATTGAAGCCCGCGCCGGCCGGGCGATGAAAGGCCCCGCCAACAGGCCGATTCAAGCCCCATGATTCGGAGCGGACGGACAAAGCTGCTGTTGCTGGAATTCCGAGTCGGTCACCAACCAGGTCAGCTCCCGATGTTACCGTCCACATGGCCCATGGCCGAAGCCTCGCGTTTGTGTGTGTGTGTGCGCGCATGCACGTGGCTACCAAGGATTTCTGCCCCTCCCCCCATGTTTTGATAGCGATTTCCACCCCGGGGAGAGAGAGTACCCAAGAATGACAGCAGGGGCAGTGCACCTGCTTGAATTCACCCTCTGAATCCCACTCCAGCCTGCCCTAACTGATTTCTGAATGAAGTACAAAGCTGCAGGTTCAGTTTAGTTTAGAGATAGAGCATGGAAGCCGGCCCTTTGGCCCACCGAGTCCGCACCGACAAGCGATGCTCGCACATTAACACTACTCGACACACACCAGGGACAATTTTACATTTATACCAAGCCAATTAACCAACAAACCTGTACGTCTTTGTAGTGTGGGAGGAAACCAAAGATCTTGGAGAAAACCCATGCAGATCACGGGGAGAACGTACAAACTCTGTACAGACAGCACCTGTAGTCAGGATCGAACCCAGGTCTCTGGCGCTGGAAGTTAGCAAGAGCTACCGTGTCACTCCTCGGATGTGGGAGAAAACCGGAGCACCCAGAGGAAACTCCCACGGTCATAGGAAGAATCTACACAAGAAAGCACCCAAGGTCTGGGTCAAACCCAGATCTCTGGCACTGCGAGGTAACTTGGTCGGCTTCGATGTTGGGCTGAAGGGCCTGTCTCCGTGTTGTGTGATTCTGCAGACCTGAACCCTGTGCTTCCAGATCAGCAGCAAGGACCCATACTGCAGTCGTCCAGGCTCCAAACACCACTGAACCGACCACTGTGCACAACTGCACAGACTTGCTAGACAATAAATGCTGGAGTAACTCAGCAGGTCAGGCAGATTCACTGGAGAAAAGGAATAGGTGACATTTCTGGAAGGTCTCGACCGGAAACGTCACCTATTCTTTCTCTCCGGAAATGCTACTTGACCCGCTGAGTTACTCCAGTTTTTGTGTCTATCTTCGGTTTAAACCAGCATCTGCAGTTCCCTCCTATGCATTCTGACAGCTTGCTGGCTGGCTTCTCGACACTAGCCGTGTTGTGCAGCATTGAACTCCACGCCCGTGTGTGTGGTTTGCACACCCTTCGTTAGCTGCCCGCTTCTGTGTGGCCAGCTCACCTCCCTCATGAGAAAAATCCATGGGCCAACTCACTTATTTAGATCCAAAGCATTCTCGGGGTAATCTTTGTCATTTGACGGTTACCACACATGGTATAGATGTCTGCTCCGGTCAGTAAATGTTGAATCAAGGACGGCATGGTGGCATAGCGGTAGAGTTACTGCCTTACAGCGCTTGCAACACCAGAGACACGGGTTCAATCCTGATTACGGGTGCTGTCTGTACAAAGTTTGTACGTTCTCTCCGTGACTGCGTGGCTTTTCTCCGAGATCTTCGGTGTCCTCCCACACTCCAAAGATGTACAGGTTTGTTGGTTAATTGGCTTGGTATAAATTGTCCCTAGTGTGTCTGGGACAGTGTTAGTGCACGGGGATCGCTGGTCTGTGCAGACCCGGTGGGCCAAAGGGCCTGTTTCCTTGCTGTAACTAAACCAAACTATACTGCACAAAATCCCCAGGCAGAAAGAGCAGTGAGACTTGCAGCTTTGTGGCTGTGGTTGGGAGGTGTTGGCCAGAGCTGCCACCCAGGGACAAGGCAGCGTTTAATTTCACACCTGAGAGGTGTCGCACACACACACTCACACCCAAGGTGGGATTTGACCTTCCTGCAGCCCGTAAGTGTTGTTGCTGGGATGACTTGAACTCGAGCTGTCACTGGAGAAATGTTGATCAAAGCTTTCCCATGGCCATGGGGAATGGCTGAGCAGAGATGAAAGGCAGAAGAGTGCTGGAAATGTGGGTGGGAGGAAGGAGCAGCAGGGGAAATAGCCTTTCAGCCAACAATGTCAATGTGGAACATAATGCAAGGATGACTAATCTTGCTTGCCTGCACACAATCCATATCCCGCCATTCCCTGCATATCCATACGACTATCAAATGCCTCTATCGTATCTGCTTCCACCGCCTATCCTGGCAGAGCCTGTTCCAGGCATCCACCTGGTATAAAAAAATCTATCACTTTTATACTTTATCCCTCTCATCGTAAAGCTATACCCTCTGGTCTTTGACATTTCCACCCTGGGAAGAAAGTAGTTGAGGGGAAAATAGAGGAGAGATGTGAGATAAGTGGAGGAGAAGGGATGGGCTGCTGTGTGGGTTGGGGCAGAGTGAATGGGGTGGAGAGTTTGGGGTTGAGATGGGGTTGCAGGATGGAGAGTTTGCATGTGTTGGCTGCAGTTGGCCTGCATTAGGTTGGAGGTGTCCCCCTCCATGCTGTGGAACCTGGCCTTGACAATAAATGTGCAGTGCACGGTCTCATTGAAGGGCGGTGATGGCTATATTCTGGGTCAAGTTGATATGGACTTTAGTTTAGAGATACAGCGTGGGAACAGGCCTTTTGGCTCACCGGGTCCACACCGACCAGCGATCCCCGCACACTAACACCATCCCACACACACTAGGGACAATTTTACATTAATACTAAGCCAATTAATCTACAATCCTGTACATCTTTGGAGTGTGGGAGGAAACCGAAGATCTCGGAGAAAACCCATACAGGTCACGGGGAGAATGTACAAACTTCATACAGGCAGCACCTGTAGTCAGGATCAAACTCGGATCTCTGGCGCTGTGAGGCAGCAACTCTACCACTGTGCCACCATACTGCCCAAGCTGACTGTCTTGCTCTGTTCCTAGGCTGGCCTGCAGGTGCATGTGCAGAGAATGGAGAAGGAGCTGGAGCTGCTGACCGCTGACTTCCGGGCTTGGCTGGACTGGGGCGGTGGGCCGTCTGAAACCATACGCCTTCCTCCCCCACTGACACCAGCCCACGTCATCAAGCTGCTGGGCAAGGTAACCCTTCAGAGACTGGATGAGCTTCGGAACATGCTGCCCTTCGAGTCGCTGGAGAGGGTGCAGGTGAGTGTCAAATGCTGGCAGCTTGGCCTCTTCCTCCACCCCTGCCTGGCAGTGATGTGTAGAGTCTGTCCGTAGGGGGGTGAGCAGAGCCTTGATTGACACAGAAGGAAATCCAGCTGTTAGTTAACCTGTTGCATAACCTGCCTGGTAGTCATTGAGAGAGATAGCATGGAAACAGGCCCTGTGACCCACTGAGTCCACGCTGACCATCGATCACCCATTTGCACTAATCTAATCCATTTGTTATCTGGCAACTGAATAAGTGTACCACATCTAGAGAGCAGTCCTGAACAACGATCTCCTGTACCTCATTGGTGATCCTCGGACTATCTTTAATCGGATTTTACTATCTTTACCTTGCACTGAACGGTATTCTCTTATCATGTATCTATACACTGTAAATGCCCCGACTGTAAATCGCGACCTCTCCAATGGCCCGAGAGCCGTTGGAGAGGTCGGTAGGAGTTAAAGTGGAGCGCGGGGTAGGAGTTAAAGTGGAGCGCGGGGCTTGCTTCTTACAGAGCGGTAGGAGTTAAAGTGGAGCGCGGGGCTTGCTTCTTACAGAGGCCCGAGAGCCGTTGGAGAGGTCGCAGAGGGAGGAGCCAAAATCTGCAACGTTCCAAGTTCCACTCGCACTTCAAAAACAAGTGGGCTTAAGGAAGCCGCTGATTGGTGGAAGCAGACAAGAGGGAGCAGCTGATTGGGAGTCGGATCCCTGCTGATTGTATTGTATTGTACATTGTATTGTACATTGTATTGTACTGTACTTTGTATTGTATCCAGTGTAAGGGGGGAGTATGAGTGCCAGGGCAGTTTACTGTTCTGGATGTCAGATGTGGGAGATCAAGGAATCTGACAGCCTTATAGACGTCCACATCTGCGCCAGGTGCATCGAGATGGGGCTCCTAAGGGACCGTATTAGGAACCTGGAGCAGCAGCTCGATGACCTCCGTCTAGTCAGGGAGAACGCGGAAGTCATTGAGAGGAGTTACAGGGAGGTGGTCACTCCAAGACCACAGGAGGCAGGCAAGTGGGTCACGGTTGGGAGAGGCAAGGGGCACAGGCAGGGACTAGAGAGTACCCCGGTGGCTGTACACCTTGACAATAAGTACTCCTGTTTGAGTACTGTTGGGGGGGACAGCCTACCTGGGGGTAGCGACAGCGGCCGGGCCTCCGGTACAGAGACCGGTCCTGTTGCTCAGAAGGGTAAGGAAAAGAAGAGGAGGGCATCAGTAATAGGGGACTCTATAGTTAGGGGGTCAGACAGGCGATTCTGTGGACGCAGTCGGGAAACCCGGATGGTAGTTTGCCTCCCTGGTGCCAGGGTCTGTGATGTGTCTCAACGTGTCCAAGATATCCTGAAAGGGGAGGGAGAGGAGCCTGAGGTCGTGGTACATATAGGTACCAATGACATAGGTAAAAAAAGAGAAGAGGTCCTGAAAGGAGAATTTAGGGAGTTAGGAGGGGAGTTGAGAAGGACAGCAAAGGTAACAATCTCAGGATTACTGCCTGTGCCACGCGACAGTGAGAGTAGGAATGGAGCGAGGTGGAGGATAAATGCGTGGCTGAAGGACTGGGGGCAGGGATTCAAATTTCTGGATCATTGGGACCTCTTTTGTGGAAGGTGCGACCTGTACAAAAAGGATGGGTTGCACTTGAACCTGAGGGGGACCAATATCCTGGCGGGGAGATTTGCAAAGGCTACTGGGGAGACTTTAAACTAGAACGGTTGGGGGGAGGGACTCAAATAGAGAAAGCTATTAGTGTGTGAGGCAGGAGGCAGACAAGGAAAGCACTCAGACCCAACATGTAGGGGGGGAAAAAGAAAACAATAATAAACAGAGAATAAGGTGGTGGGGTTCTTAAATGGGTGAGCAGAGAAACAGAGGGGTGTAAAATGCGGGCGGAAGCAATAGGTAGCAAGGTGAAAAGTAAAAGTGGCAGGCAGACAAACCCAGGACAAAAATCAAAAAGGGCCACTTTTCAACATAATTGTAAAAGGGGTAAGAGCGTTGTAAAAACAAGCCTGAAGGCTTTGTGTCTCAATGCAAGGAGCATTCGTAATAAGGTGGATGAGTTGAAAGTGCAGATAGCTATTAATGATTATGATATAGTTGGGATCACGGAGACATGGCTCCAGGGTGACCAAGACTGGGAGCCGAACATCCAGGGATATTCAATATTTAGGAGGGATAGAGAGAAAGGAAAAGGAGGTGGGGTAGTGTTGCTGGTTAGAGAGGAGATTAACGCAGTGGAAAGGAAGGACATTAGCTTGGAGGATGTGGAATCGGTATGGGTAGAGCTGCGAAACACTAAGGGGCAGAAAACGCTGGTGGGTGTTGTGTACAGGCCACCTAACAGTAGTAGTGAAGTTGGGGATGGCATCAAACAGGAAATTAGAAATGCGTGCAACAAAGGCAAAACAGTTATAATGGGTGACTTCAATCTACATATAGATTGGGTGAATCAAATTGGCAGGGGTGCTGAGGAAGAGGATTTCTTGGAATGTATGCGGGATAGTTATCTAAACCAACATGTAGAGGAACCAACGAGAGAGCAGGCTATTCTAGACTGGGTATTGAGTAATGAGGAAGGGTTAGTTAGCAGTCTTGTTGTGCGTGCCCCCTTGGGCAAGAGTGACCATAATATGGTTGAGTTCTTCATTAGGATGGAGAGTGACATTGTTAATTCAGAAACAACGGTTCTGAACTTAAAGAAAGGTAACTTTGAGGGTATGAGACGTGAATTGGCCAAGATTGACTGGCAATTAGTTCTAAAAGGGTTGACGGTGGATATGCAATGGAAGGCATTTAAAGACTGCATGGATGAACTACAAAAATTGTTCATCCCAGTTTGGCAAAAGAATAAATCAGGGAAGGTAGTGCATCCGTGGATAACAAGGGAAATCAGGGATAGTATCAAAGCAAAAGATGATGCGCACAAATTAGCCAGAAAAAGCAGCATACCAGAGGACTGGGAGAAATTCAGAGACCAGCAGAGGAGGACAAAGGGCTTAATTAGGAAAGGGAAAATAGATTATGAAAGAAAACTGGCAGGGTACATAAAAACTGACTGCAAAAGTTTTTATAGATATGTGAAGAGAAAGAGATTAGTTAAAACAAATGTAGGTCCCTTGCAGTCAGAAACAGGTGAATTGATCATGGGGAACAAGGATATGGCGGACCAATTGAATAACTACTTCGGTTCCGTCTTCACTAAGGAAGACATAAATAATCTGCCGGAAATAGCAGGGGACCGCGGGTCAAAGGAGATGGAGGAACTGAGTGAAATCCAGGTTGGTCGGGAAGTGGTGTTGGGTAAATTGAATGGATTAAAGGCCGATAAATCACCAGGGCCAGATAGGCTGCATCCCAGAGTACTTAAGGCAGTAGCTCCAGAAATAGTGGATGCATTAGTGATAATTTTTCAAAACTCTTTAGATTCTGGGGTAGTTCCCGAGGATTGGAGGGTAGCAAACGTAACCCCACTTTTTAAGAAGGGAGGGAGAGAGAAAGAGAGTTAGTCTAACATCGGTAGTGGGGAAACTGCTAGAGTCAGTTATTAAAGATGGGATAGCAGCACATTTGGAAAGTGGTGAAATCATTGGACAAAGTCAGCATGGATTTACGAAAGGTAAATCATGTCTGACGAATCTTATAGAATTTTTCGAGGATGTAACTAGTAGAGTGGATAGGGGAGAACCAGTGGATGTGTTGTATCTGGACTTTCAGAAGGCTTTCGACAAGGTCTCACATAAGAGATTAATATACAAACTTAAAGCACACGGTATTGGGGGTTCAGTATTGATGTGGATAGAGAACTGGCTGGCAAACAGGAAGCAAAGAGTAGGAGTAAACGGGTCCTTTTCACAATGGCAGGCAGTGACTAGTGGGGTACCGCAAGGCTCAGTGCTGGGACCCCAGCTATTTACAATTTATATTAATGAACTGGATGAGGGAATTGAAGGCAACATCTCCAGGTTTGCGGATGACACTAAGTTGGGGGGCACTGTTAGCTGTGAGGAGGATGCTAGGGGACTGCAAGGTGACTTGGGTAGGCTGGGTGAGTGGGCAAATGTTTGGCAGATGCAGTATAATGTGGATAAATGTGAGGTTATCCACTTTGGTGGCAAAAACAGGAAAGCAGACTATTATCTAAATGGTGGCCGATTAGGAAAAGGGGAGATGCAGCGAGACCTGGGTGTCATGGTACACCAGTCATTGAAAGTAGGCATGCAGGTGCAGCAGGCAGTGAAGAAAGCGAATGGTATGTTAGCTTTCATAGCAAAAGGATTTGAGTATAGGAGCAGGGAAGTTCTACTGCAGTTGTACAGAGTCTTGGTGAGACCACACCTGGAGTATTGCGTACAGTTTTGGTCTCCAAATCTGAGGAAGGACATTATAGCCATAGAGGGAGTGCAGAGAAGGTTCACCAGACTGATTCCTGGGATGTCAGGACTTTCATGTGAAGAAAGACTGGATAGACTCGGCTTATACTCGCTAGAATTTAGGAGATTGAGAGGGGATCTTATAGAAACTTACAAAATTCTTATGGGGTTGGACAGGCTTGATGCAGGAAGATTGTTCCCGATGTTGGGGAAGTCCAGGACAAGGGGTCACAGCTTAAGGATAAGGGGGAAATCTTTTAAGAGCGAGATGAGAAAAAACGTTTTCACACAGAGAGTGGTGAATCTCTGGAACTCTCTGCCACAGAGGGTAGTTGAGGCCAGTTCATTGGCTATATTTAAGAGGGAGTTAGATGTGGCCCTTGTGGCTAAAGGGATCAGGGGGTATGGAGAGAAGGCAGGTACGGGATACTGAGTTGGATGACCAGCCATGATCATATTGAATGGCGGTGCAGGCTCGAAGGGCCGAATGGCCTACTCCTGCACCTATTTTCTATGTATCTATGTAAAAGATCCACAGCCTATTGTGACAGTGAATTCCACAGATTCACCACATTCTGATTAAAGATATTCCTCCTCATCTCCTTCATAAAGGAACGTCCTTTTATTCTGAGGTTAAGGCCTCTGGTCCTAGCATGGCAAGCTTTCCATCACATTCTGCCTGAAATGGCTGCTTTTAGTCTTTTTTTGATTTGTTTTAGAGATACGGCGTGGAACGTCTGCGCCGACCAGCGATCCACACACACTACCACTATTGTGCACATACTAGGGACAATTTACAATTTTACTAAGCTATTTAGCCTACAAACCTGTACGTCTTTGGGAGTGTGGGTGGAAGCCGGAGCACCTGGAGAAAATCCACGCAGGTCACGGGGAGAACGTACAAACTCCGTACAGATAGCACCCGTAGGCGGAATCGAACCTGGGCCTCTGGTGGTGTGAGGCAGCAACTCTACCGCAGCACCACCGTGCTGCCCCTCAGCTGCTCTACCTCTCAGTCAGACCATTTATCTCGGCACCATTTAACGCCATACTCTCAATTCCGTAATATCAAGGCCAGTCACCTCGGTGTTGTACTGGTCTCAAGGACTGGTCTCTGTAACCACTTGGGCAGAGAATTCCCTGCATTTCCCATCCTCTGGGTGTTAAGCTGCTACAGTTCAGTGAAGTTTGCTTTATATTGAATGGTGGATTCTGCAGGCAATTGATGGGAGTTTGTGAGGAACTAGTTTCAAGGAACATTCGTGAAGGACTGGGATTCTCTGAGAGCTGGCATTGATTTGATGGGCTGAAATGGCATATGTCATCAGGGAATATGAAGTATGGAAAAGTGACTTCTGCTTTACATATTTGTAAATTTGACGTGTATGTTGTGAAAAAAGTAGCTGCGAGTAGAATTAAAAATCCTCCAAACTTGAAAATAAACTTTTTTTAAATTTCTATTCCTAGATGTTGTTGCAGAAGGTGAAGGAAATGGAATCTGCTGTGGAAAGGTACAGAGTGTTTCCAGCCAGGAGTGGAGCAGCACCTTGGGGGGGGGGTGGGGCTTCGTCAGTTGCTGCGTGAAACAGGTCAACGTTGTTTTTAGTTTAGAGGTACAGCGTGGAAACAAGCCCTTCGGCCCACTGAGTCCGCGCAGACCAACGATCACTCTTGAGTCAGTATTGAACCCAGGTCTCTCGCGCTGTAAGGCCGTAGCTCTACTGCTGCACCACCGTTCTGCCTCTGCTCCTGCACTCTGATGGCTTGCTTTGTCCTGTATAGGACAGGTTTTGTCTGGGCCACAGCCAGACATAAAAACAGTATTTGTCCACGAGCAGTAGCTCTACTCAACAGCCAAAAGTCTGCAGGCTCTTTTTACTCTGGTACTTTGTTTCCACATGTTTAAATTATAATGTTTTATTTTTAATTGTCTACTGTATATCATGTTTTTATCCTTGCAAGCAAAGCACCAAGGCAAGTTCCTTGTATGTATACATACTTGGCTAATAAAATTATATTTATTATTATTATTATTATAGGTTGACAGATGAACAGAAGCAGCTACTGACTGCACTGGCGCTGCTGGAGGAGCAGCTCAGCCAGACGCGGCTGGAGCTGCAGTTTGCACTTGCGGCACAGAAGGACATGGACTCCAACATGCGAGCATTGGAAAGCAGTGTTAAAAGTATAACTTATGTAAGTTTTCCCAATTAGTTTTTATTTAACTGTAAAAGGCCAAAACTTACCACTTCTTCGGAGATGATCAAAGAGATTGAGGTGAAGTGGAGTGTGGAAAGTATCTTCCCCTCTTCCCTCCCCTTCTCTAACACTCAACTCTCACTCTCTCCCTCCCTCTCTACTGCGTTCTTCCCTTTCTCTCACTGTCTCTCCTTTCCCCCCTCTGCTCCTTTCCCTGTGTTCACGATGTGGTCTCCTCTACATTGGAGAAACCAAACAGGCGTTGGGTTTCTACTTTGCGGAGCACCTGTGTTCGATCCATGGGGCACTCCTGAGCTTCCTGTTATCTCATTCTGACTCTTGGATGTGGGAGTGACCAAACAGTCTGTGACTTCCTGCGCTGTTGCAATGAGGCCCAAGTAATCTTGAGGAAAGGCATCTCATCTTCCATTTGGGCTCATGGCAGTCCTCTGGGCTCGAACTAAATTTGATAATCTTGGGTGACTTGATTCCTCAGTTAGTATCAGTTGTCCATTTGTGATAATAGGGTTGGCTTGTTTTTAAAAATCTCTATCCAAAAGTGGAGGACATGTCCATGCTGACCTGCCAGACATGTCTTGTCTGAAAAGCGTCTCCACCTGAAACATCACCCATTCCTTCTCTCCAGAGATGCAGCCTGTCCCGTTGTCTATCTTCGGTTTAATCCAGCATCTGCCGTTCCTTCCTAGACATGTCTTCTTGCTCTGCATTTTACAACTGCTACGATCTTTTGTCTATTTTTCTTATCACCTAACCGCTCCTATTCACTCCTTGACCAGATAGCTTTGCTTGCAGTTTATCGCCATGGTCACCTGGTTTTACACTATCAGAGCCATCCACCCACCTGTGCAGCTTTACAAGTTTCTTTTGTCGCCTCCCCTGTTCTGACGAAGGGTCTTTGACTTGAAACATGAATTCTGTTTCTCTGGCTACAGATGCAGCCTGACCCGAGTGCTCCCAGCATTTTGTTTTTCAGATTTATTCCATCTGCAGTTTTCACGTATTTATTCTAACTTTTTTTCCTATACGACTGCCACCTTTCAGTCCATGTTAGCACACTTCCTCCAATATCTTGGGCTCTTAATTTTTTTGCAGCAACCTCATAATTGGCAAATGCCTTTTAGAGATCAAAATACACACTACATTTACAGGAGATAGACAACAAAAAGCTGGAGTAACGCAGCGGGTCAGACAGCATCTCTGGAGAAAACAAATAGAAAATTCCTTTTCTCCAGAGACGCTATCTGACCCGCAAAGTTACTCCAGCTTATTGTGTCTATCTTATAACTAATCATTTGGTAAGCTGAATCTAATCAAATGTAGCCGACATGGTTTAATGAAAATCATGTGTGACAAAAATGACAGGATGTGATAGGGAGTTGATAAGGGAAACCAGTAAATGTAGTAGGAAGGAACTGCAGATGCTGGTTTACACCACAGATAGACATCAGCGAGACAGGCAGCATCTCTGGGGGGGAGGAATGGATGACATTTCGGGATGAGATGTCTGAATAAGGGTCTCAATCCGAAACATGATCCATTCCTTCTCTCCAGAGATGCTGCCTGTCCCGCTGAGTTACTCCAGCATTTTGTCTTTTTTTCAATAATATTATAACCACTTAAACAATCTACCTGCTGCAGTTCCTGGCGACTCTCTCCTTGCAACCTTTCTTCTCCAGTCCTGCCAATGTCGTAAACCTTTCTTGTGCCTCTCTAGTGCACTCCCATCAATCCTGTAGAGAGGCAACCAGAATCCACACAATGTTACAGGTACTTCTGAGCTAACATTTTCCACAGTTCCAAGATGACTGTCCCACTACCTTCAATGACCCATGAACTCTCCAAAGATAGTCACAAAATGCTGGAGTAACTCAGCGGGACGGACAGTATCTCTGGAACATTAGATGCTGCCTGGTCCGCTGAGTAACTCCAGCATTTTATGTCTATTTTCAGTGTAAACCAGCATCTGCATTTCCTTCCTACACAACAAGCTCTCCAAGATATTTCTGTTCCCCACCATGGTTCAGTATCCTTTCAGCTATAATGTATTCCCTTGCCTTGTCTCCCCACCAAAAGATCAACAATTGTAAAATAATGTTTTTTTTAAGATGACAAAGATACTGCTTTGCATTGATTTCAATGTTTACAAGGAGGAGCACTGACTATCCTGCTCTTGTGTGTTTAGAAGGAGACGGCGTTGCTCCCACTTGTCCACAAGCTGCTCTTCGGTTCATCACAAGACAGCACAGGGGAACCACTGACAGCACAGCTGGTGCATCGCCAGGAACTCATGGCCCTCCTTGCTGGCTTGGAGAAGAAGATCCGCTCAGATGCTTCACTATATCCTGGTCTGGCAATGGAGGCACACTCGGCAGCTGTCAGAGCAGTTCATTGGCTATATTTAAGAGGGAGTTAGATGTGGCCCTTGTGGCTAAAGGGATCAGGGGGTATGGAGAGAAGGCAGGGATGGGATACTGAGTTGGATGATCAGCCATGATCATATCAAATGGCGGTGCAGGCTCGAAGGGCTGAATGGCCTACTCCTGCACCTATTTTCTATGTTTCTATAACCTATGCAGACAACAGTCATTTGTTGCACATGTTCCTAGCTAACTGCCCACAAATAACAATATTTTTATACCTTGGTCAGCTGTTTTTTTATGTTACATTTTATGTTACAGAATTATGTTACAGAATCTTTCTCATTGTACTTATTTTTTTGCAAAAATAGCTCCTTGTTTATTATAGTTGTATTGAATGGAAAAATTATGAGAGCAAGTAAATGGTTAAGATTTGGGAGGATACTTATCAAACACTGCCACCTGGTGGCCATTCAGCTGTACATTTAAAGTTTCAGATGGATTCTGTGCTCCAACCTGTTGGACATTGTATGAAAATTAGCTTTCAAGTTTACTTAAACAATTGCAATTGTAACATTAAATTATTTCTGCAGTTGTGCTGGATGTGTTGAGTTCTTGGACAATTTGGAAAATTCTTCTTAGTGGTCAGCACTCAAGCCAAAACTTTCCAATCCCTCTGCCAGAGTTTTGCAGTTCTCTGCAAAGCTGCATATTTCTTGAAGGATTCATGATTAACTTTGTCCATTCAGTGATATGATGATGATTATTTTTTCTCTTGTTAGGTGGCACTGTGATCCACACGCGCTGCACAGAGACGTTAGAGACCAAGACTATTCTTAGTCTGTTTGGCATTTCACTGTGGTACCAATCTCACTCACCCAGAGCTGTCATTCAGGTATATAATCCTTGTACTGCTGCTCCCTTCTGTCTTGAAAGCAGTGACCTTCGAATCCTCTCCTAGAGGCAGAAAGGTACAGGGACGCTATAGGTCCACAACTTCAAGATTTGCTGCTGGGGCACCACAACTAGTGTGTGTCTTCTGCTTTCCCCAGGTTTATTTGAAACATACTCTGTCTGCATAACAGTTCTTCCCAGTCAGAAGATATATATGTCGAAAAAAATCATGTATTGGCCCATCATGCGTGCTTGATCAGTACCACAGTTGTGGGATATGGAATAGAAACATAGAAATTATGAACAGGAGTAAGCAATGTGGCCCTTCAAGCCCACTCAACCCCTCAGTGTGATCATGGCTGATCATCCAAATTGATCCCATAGTTGGGGGACTCCCCATACATTTCTCCCCATACCTCTTGGTCCCTCTAGCTACAAGAACAGTATTTAACACATGAGTATATTCAACGATCTGATTTCAATTGCATTCCATGATAGAGAATTCTTGGTTTCTTGGTCCTCCAAAATATTCCAAATGGAATTTAAACTGGAGGTGGTAGTTCACCACTCTGGATGAAGAGATTTCTCCCCCTCTGAGTTCTACATGACCTCGCCCTATCCTTGCACTGTGAAACTGGTCCCGAAACTCCCCAGCATCAGGAACATCTTACCTCTGATCTTTCCAGTCCTGTTAGAACTTCTAAATTTTGTAGGTTTCTATAAAATTATCATTCCTTCCAAACTCCAGTGAATATTGACCAGATTGCTCTTCAGACGTCAGCCCTGCCATCCCTATAGTTAATCTGCTGCACTTTTGATGTGATCCCTCCATAGCAAAAATATCCTTCCTGAAGGAAAAGTGGGCTCCTTCCATCTGCTTTAACCAAACTACGATGCTTTATGCTCCCCATTCCTCTCACCTGAATGTAGATTGCCAGTGTGTTTGTCAAATCTTCAATTGAGTTGAGGTTTTAAAAATCCACTTATGGAGTCATATAGCACAGAAACAGGCCCTTTGTGCCCAACAGGTCCATGTCAACCATCAAGTACCCGTACAACTAATCCCATTTGCCAGCATTTGCCTGTAGCTTACAGAGGTGCCTAAATCCAGAGGGTATAGGTTTTTAAGCAAAGAAAGATTTAGAGGAAATCGGAGAAAGCATATTTTGGGTTGCATTTGATCACACTGCCCGAGACGGAGGTCCTGCTGATTCAGGTACTTGTCCTGATACTTTGTAAACGGTGTGAGAGTATCTGTCTTGGGGACAAGGTGTTAAAAATGTCTCAGTAACTCCTGTTCTCTGTATTAACTTAATAATTGTCACATCATGAACCAAAAGCAGCAATGGGCTCTGCTGGAAAATTGTAGCGTGATTTCTCATTGTGCAGGGTTGAGGTAAATTGGCAGAAATCATAGAGGGATAGAGACTGCAGATTCCTGCCATAGCAACCTCCACCCCAACAACCCATCCCTGTTCCCAAAATAACCTGTTCTAATCAAGAATTTGTCCATCTCTGCTTTAAAAATATCCACTGACTTGGACTCCACAGCCCTCTGTGGCAATGAAGTTCCCCCTCACCTCCTTTCTAAAGGCGCACCCTTTAATTCTGAGGCTATGACCTCTGGTCCTAGACTCTCCCACCAGTGGAAACGTCTTTTCCACATCCACTCTATGCCTTTCATTATTCTGTAAGTAACTTTGTATCCTCACGTGGATCATGTCCAAAAATCTAAATCTTTGCTGTCCCTTTAGGAAGAATCAGTGTTCTGTTGAAAGAAAGGGGGAGAATTGTGGGTAGAGAATTGTGGGCGGCACAGTGGTAGAGTTGTTGCCTTACAGCACTTGCAGCGCCAGAGAACCCGGTTCGATCCCAACTATGGGTGCTGTCTGTACGGAGTTTGTACGTTCTCCCCGTGACCTGCGTGGATTTTCTCCTAGTTCTTCGGTTTCCTCCCATTCTCCAAAGACGTACAGGTTTGTAGGTTAATTGGCTTGGTAAATATTTAAAAAATTATCCCGAGTGTGCATAGGATAGTGTTAATATTTCCTGTTTCCGCACTGAATCTCTAAACTAAACTGAGAATCCTTCCTAATATTTTTGTTTGTGTTCTTTCTTGCAGCCGGAGGTTAATCCTGGGAACTGTTGGCCATTTAAAGGCTCCCAAGGCTTTGGTGTCATCGAGCTTGCTGTCTGGATCAGGCCTACAGCCTTTTCCCTGGAGCACATTCTAAGATCCATTTCTCCGCGTGGATCAATTGGAAGTGCCCCTCAAGACTTCTCTGTTTATGTGAGTGAAATGTATAGAATATGACTGAATGTTTGTGAACCATGGTGTTTGTCTGGAGCATGCTGCTGAACATGGCAAGGCTTTCTTGGACATTGGATTCCATGTTCAGGGTCCCGAGTGGTCTGACAATCCACGTCAATAGCATTAACATTCCGTTAAAAATGAGCAAATTCCATTTCACAGTCCATAACAATAATCCCTCAAATAGAAGGCCCTCTAATATAATCTTCAATCTTCCATGCTACACAAATTGCTCATAATGGTGTTTGAACTGTGATTCTGGGTTTTCACTGATTTCACTGAGTTTTGTCACTTTATTGCACAATCCTCAACACTGCTAACCACAAAAGCATCATTTAGTGATGAAGCAACTTTACAACCAATAGATGAGATTAAAGCTAACACAACCCTACACATACTAGGGACAATTTTTATGCCAATGCTTTCCTGAATGGGGGGTGAACAATTCTTCACTGGTATTCTCTCAGGATTGAGGATGACCTGCTTCCACTCTAGTTCTGTGGGTATAGAGGTGCCTGATGAGGCCCCTGTGGTGGGACACACTGATTCTACCACAGATGAGAGTTGATGCTACGTATGCAGGACATCGTTTCATTCTGTTTGATTGTGTACAGATTCACTTCATGTGCTAAATGGGGTGATGACATTTTTCCAATTGACTTTTAGGGAACTACTAGTTCTGTTTGAAATGAAATGACTTTATATATTCAACCAAGCTTTCTTCCAGGCAAGGGTGAAAGTCCTGCTTTCATCAGGCTGGTATAATTGTTGGGGTGACTGGAGAGTAATTTTCTGTGTACAAAGCTTACTAATTTCTATTTGTTCACAGGGCTTGGATGATGAAAATCAAGCTGAAGGGGTCCTGTTGGGACAGTATACGTATAATGAGGAAGGGGATCCAATCCAAACGTTTGAGGTGCAGGTATGGAAGTGCATAAGGGATCATTGATTCTTTGCTGGAACAATCCTATAACCTTGGCCTTTTCCTGCAAGCTTTTATTTTCCTTTGCCTCAAATATTTATCTATCTTTTACAAAAATAGGCTTTGCGATGTAGTAACTGTTAACCAAAATCTGTCATGTGCCAATATTTGACAGTTAGCTCACTGGTGTTTGAACTGTGATTCTGAGTTTTGGTGCTGACTTCACCCGTGTTTTCCGGTAAACCCACGGGGAGAATGTACAAACTCTGGAACCCGGAGTTGTAAGGCAGCAACTCTACCGCGGTGCCTCCGTGATGCCCTTTTCTCACTTATTTATTTTATTTTATTATTTATTAGAAATATTTATTGAACGTGTTAAAAAAAAAACACAAATAAGTTTATAAGCAATAAAAAATAAAATAAAACACAAAGGAAAACAAACAAATAAGTAACTCAAATAATACAAATAATATCGTTCATGTTCAAAAGGGGTAAGAAGAAGTTCGAAAACTTTTCATGTCCTATCCCCTTTTATTTTCTATACATTTTCATGGAAAAACAAGAATAATGGGAACAAATGGACCCAAAATCTGTTTTTGGGTCCATTTATGAAACATATTTGCTTCAGGCAAAGACTTTATAGAATGCGAAGTTTATTCATTCCAGTAATGGAGATCAAGGTGGCAAATATCAATCACATGATCCAGGAGCCACCAGTCAGTGAATGGGGATGAACTCCAGTGAAGGCAACTAAAGCTTGAAATTCTGGCACGGTGCTGTTTTCATGCAGTGTCTTGAAATTCCTTTTACTCTGGAAACTGCAGTATTTACTGTGATTATCCCTGTTGTGCATCTGATGTGGTCTCCGCATTGGTCTTTGCAGGGTGTTGTCATTCTTTCTTCCTCTGGGGCATTGCCTCAGACGTTCAACCAAGTTGATCATGCCCAGGATACTGCGTCATAAAGAACATACTTTTTTGTGTTTCTTCCAACCATTTTTCTGCATGATATTTCATCTGCTTGTCCCTGCTCATTCACTTAACCTGTCATTATTCAAAGAAGCCTCTCCTAATCCTGTTCAACTCACACAGCCACCCTGCTTTGGTTAGCAAACTTCGAAACATTTTGATCGCTTCGTCCAAATTATTAAGTGGACTTAGTTGGACACTTTCTGAAAGTCTAAATACACACCATCTTACTCCTGCTAGTTAAATCTTTAAAAAAAACTTGAATGGATTTGTCAAACATTTGTCATTGAAAATCAATCTTGACCCTACCCAGCCTGTATATTTTAAGCATCATGTTACTACTTCTGTATTAATAGGTTGCATTATTTTCCTTAACTCTAAAAGGCAGATTGATCTGTAACTTTCCTTTTTTTTTAATCTCCCTCCTTTCTGGAATTTGCTACCTTCTGTTTTGTGGGAAAAGCTCTACAATTTATGGAATTTTGAAAGATGACAACCACTGTTGCTATAGCCATCTTTCAAAATATTAAGATGTAGTTTGTCCAGCCATGGGGATTTATCATCTTTAGTTACTTTATTTCCTCCAATGCTTTTTTGTTTTACTGATGCTAATTTCCCTGAGCTCCTTCATTCTGGATGTATTGGTCACCACAATTTCTTTCTACCTTCACAATGCAACACAGGTTAGAACCTGAGGTAGGCTCTGTACTGGCTTCTTGATCCCCAAGATCTAACAGCAATCATTCTTGTTCCTGCGCCACTGATCAGCTCAGACTTACAATGGAGGCCCTAATGTAGATTCTTGTCCAACCCCCTTCCCCCAATCTTGCTTGCAGCTGATCCCTTCTTAACTGAACAGATTTGCAGCCCCCTTCAGTAATGCTCATGGGTCTTGTCTGTAAGATCTGACCCAAGGGATCAGATGGACTGTCAGTAAGTTCTCTCACATGTGTCTTTCCCTGAAGATTAAATACGTTTGGCAAGTATGTGAGGAGTTTGTGATTTGCAAATAGCGCATTGTGTAAGAAGGAAATGCTGATGCTGCAGATGCGTCACACCGAAGATGAACACAAAATGCAGGAGTAACTCAGTGGGTCAGGCAGCATCTTTGGAGAGAAGGAATGGGAGGCGTTTCGAGTCGAGACCCTTCTTCAGACTCGTATTATCACAAATATTGACTGGAACAAATGACGTTAAAAATAGAAAATTGCAAATCTGCAGGTGATGGAGGAATGAAACACAATGCTAGAAATACTTGTGTCAGGCAGCAGGTGTGAAAGATACTTTTTTAAATTGACCATTCATTCAATCTGGTCAAGGATAAACATGTTTTCAGATGCAGTGATAGGGAAACCGAGGAGAGCTGGATCAGTGGCTGATCTACTTGAAGCATCTACAAGTTTCAAACTTGCTGAACCAATCCAGATTACAGATTATAGAAACAAGAACCAGTAGATGCTGGTTTACCAAGGAAATACGCAAAATGTTGCAGTAACTCAGCAGGTCACGCAGGTCCAGGAATGCTGCCTGACCCACTGAGTTACTCCAATATTTTATCTTTCTAGAGTAGAAGTTTATTTTTCATGGCCACTTTATTCACAAATTTGTCAGTTGCCACAAAGCAAGCCTGTGTAAATAACCTTGTTCTCTCCCCATCCACGATGCTACATGGAGTAAATCTGTTGCTCCCAGTATTTCCTGCTGTAATTTGAGATTCATGTTCTTCTTATACCTCTGTAAAACATCTACCTTTTCCATGATAAAATGCTTGTTATTAATGCTGTATGTAATTGAACAGACTGTCCTGAAATCCATGATCAGCAGGATGTTTTAAGTCTGGTTTGTAGCTAATCCATCTTCTCTCCTGCCTACAGTACTTTCATACTGAAGCACAGGTTCCCTGATCTGTCGTCATGTTTTTTTTGCTTTGTAGAATAAAGATGCTGCAGCATTTAAACTAATTGAACTGACGGTGAATAACAACTGGGGTCATCCAGAATACACCTGCCTCTACCGGTTCCGCATCCACGGAGATCCAGTGATGTGATGCTGGAAGTTGGCTACCCCGCGCTCGACAACCCTACCAACCTCTACCCCGCCCGCGCTCCACGTCGATTTCCCGCAACAATGTCAATTTCTGTCATAAATGTTGATAGTGTTTTAAATTATTTATAATTATTTTATATTAAATATATTTAGAATGAAACATCCTTAATTTGAGACGTTTTTCATTTACGGCGGGGGGTTGTGGGTGACGGTGGGGGGGGGTGTGGGCGGGGGGAGGGGGGTGTGTTTTGTGGGGGAGTGAGGGTGGGCGGAGGGGGGTTGTGGGCAGGGGTAGGGAGGCAGGTGAGCGGGGGAGGGGGTGTGGGCAGGGGGGGTTGTGGTGAGAGGGAGATTGTGGGCGGGGGGGTTGTGGGTGGAGGGAGCTTGCGTGCGCGGGGGGTTGTGGGCGGGGCTGTGGGGAGGGGCTATGGGGGGCTTGTGGGGGGTGGGGGGCAGGGGAGGTGTGGGGGGGCTATGG
Organism: Malacoraja senta; assembly: GCA_038087875.1. Lineage (NCBI taxonomy): Eukaryota > Metazoa > Chordata > Chondrichthyes > Rajiformes > Rajidae > Malacoraja > Malacoraja senta. The sequence continues at coordinate 1,904,902 of CM075990.1, read as the reverse complement.
AGGGAGAAGGTGGGGGCGGGGAGAGAGCTTGGAGGTGTGAGGGAGAGGGGTTTCATGGGGGCGGGGGCAGAAGCAAGCGAAGGCGACCAGAGGGGAAGGGGATGGAGCTGACAGTGCGATGGGAAGTCAAAGCGGGCGCTGGTTGCTGGACGTTCTCCGCCGGGTTCAGATTTTCTTTTTGGCGACATGTCCCATGCATGCGCCGGGCTGGGCTTCCGTTCCCTCCGAAAATTGTGTCCGGTTGGAAAACCTCCGCCGGCCATCCTCAGCTCCAGTAAAGAAGTGATGGCGCAGGAAGGGGCGGACCGTCCCGCTGAGTGACAGGAGAAAAGGCTAATCCACGCGGCGCTGGACTGGCAGGAGAGCAGATCAATCTGCGCACATGCAGATTTTAAGATTTTTAAACCTCCCCACCTTTTACGTTAGGCCACCGATCGGAATGAAACTTGGTGCACTCGCAGCACAGGAGAACGGTGAGCTGGCGAAAAATCATAGTGCTATCGCGTACCGTTTTTTCCGCAAATCGGAAGATATAAAGATCAGAGCAGCAATTGTGAATCTATTGTCTATCTATCTGTCTGCCCCTGTGTCTGTCTGTCTGTCTGTCTATCTAATTACGATAACTCATCTTGTCCTCTTCCAGTTTGCGCTGTGTTTTTAAATTTGCACAAAACGATCCCCCATAGCACTAAGATTTTTTGCCACCTTACTCGCCAATCTCCTGTGGTGCAAGTCAAATAAGTTTGGCATCGCCTTTAATACGACAGAGACTATTAGAAAACAAAACCTTGGATTTACAGTCAGCTTACAATCAATTAGCCATTAGATTTGGCTCAGAAAATTCAGATGCTTATGGCTCATCTAATGTGTATTCTGCTGCAACTACTACAAAAGAATTTCACCCAAGTACTAATATGGAGCCAGCTGAAACAATTTCTACTGATAATGATGCCCTTGCTGCAGCATATAATTATTCAAAAAGGAAGTGTTACTTTTGCGGGGGTAATATTCATAAGAGAGAGATGCCCTGCTCGAGCGGCAACTTGTAATAGTTGTGGCAAGAAGGGACATTATTCTAGAGTATGCAAGTCCAAAGCAACTACTAAATTGTGACTGCTGCCATGTATACGCCTTCTTTATGTGCAATTACAGCTGCATTTCCTCAGAGCTTGTCTCATGCAGCTACAACGGTATCCATCATTGGCCGCACACTTAATGTACCACTTGATTCTGGCAGTTCAGAAAGTTTTTATAAGTGAACAAGTTGTGTCTCGACTAAATCTAACTATAATTCCTTCAAATAGAGAAATCTCGATGGCTCTGACAACTCTCAATACTCAAATTATTGGATCTTGTATTGTAGACTTTATTCTGAACAAAACTAGTTATAAATATGTCTTGGTATTTTGAAAAA
>CM075990.1:1858341-1903288 GCA_038087875.1 Malacoraja senta | reverse complement strand
GAACTACTACCTACCTCTTTGGTGACCCTTGGACTATCCTTGATCAGACTTTGCAGGCTCTATCTTGCACTAAACGTTATTCCCTTATCATTTTTTAAATTTCAAATATTTCCCGTATCATGTATACACTGCAAATGGTTCAATCGAAATGTCTCTTAAATCCCCAGCAGCACATTCTAGACACTCGCGACCCTCTGTGTAAAAAACTTGCCTTGCATATTTTTAAACTTTGTTCCTCTCACAAAGCTATGCCCTCTAGTATTTGATTTTCTTTTCCCAATGGAGAAAAAAATGCATGACTACCTACCCTATCTATGCCTCTCATCTCTGGCCTTAGTCCACCCATCTGCCAATTATCCCCTCCCCCTCTCACCTGGTATCCATCTATCATCTGCCAGGCTTTCTCACCCCAAACGTTTCCCCAGCTTATTCACCCCTACTACAATTAGTCTGAAGTCTCCTATCCATGTACTCCAGATGTTGCCTGACCCGCTGAGTTACTCCTGTACTTCGTAATTTTTGTAAACCAAGAACTGCAGTTCATGTAACTCTGCATAACGTTTATTACTGGGGCAGCACAGACAACTCATACAAACTCGGTAAAACTGACAGTTATTTCCCGATGGACAAATATAGCCACAAGTCTCGTTCCTGTGGGGAGCATGGCAGCTTCAGGGGTAATAACGCAGCTCACATTATCACAGGTCACCACTCGGTGTGCGGCAGATTCCCATGGCCCAAGTTGAGGGTTGGTGTCCCGAGGCCTTCATCCATCCACCGGGCCGCAACTTTAGTCTTGTACTGATCAGCGCTGCTACGGTACTGCTAAAACACAAATTCCTGGGTTTTAATCGGTTTCCATTGATTCAGTAAGTCCCGCTGAAGATGTGCAGACGCTGTGAACACACAGCAGTTGGTGCAATGACCTTCAATTGACGTTAAGACGGAGCACAAGGCATCCGATGGGTTTATACCGAGCGATGGTTGCAGACAGCGAGCGGCTGGGCGGCTCCGGACGTCCGTGTCGGCGGTGGGACAGCCCCGTCAGTCAGTGGCCTCCCTTCTGCACCATCTGCGCGAAGCGGTTGGTGAGCGCCAGCGTGGTGTCCACGAAGCGATCCACGCAGCTCACCAGGCAGCTCTCAGTCCGCGAGTCCAGCCTGGAGCCCGGCTTCTCCACGCACTTGTCCCAGCACTCGGCCGTCAGGCTGTGCACTCTCAGCTGCAGCTGCGCCTTCTGTTGCTCGGCCGCCAGCAGCAGCTGCAGGTCGCTCTGCTCCACCGCCGGCCCCACAACCTCCATGGCGCCAGACAGAGATCATGGAGGCTCCACTCCCACGTAAACAACGCGCTGAGGTGTAGTACGTAACGTAACGTAACGGAACGGAACGTCACGGCCGCCATTTGTCAATGCAAAACGCAAATAGAGAGCAGAGCAGAGCAGAGCTCCTCTAGTATCTTTGATGCCTCCCGCTGTGCACAATGATTATAGAGCAGAGCCTCCTCTAGTATCTTTGGTTTGAACCAAAGGCTAGTATCTTTGGTTTGAACATTGAATTCTCTAATTTTGCAAACATACAAACAGTGAACCCCTCCCTCTCTCCATTAAAAGTCGTTTAAACAGTTCCACCGTTTGCAACGATGTATCCACCTTGGGCTCACATCGTCCCGATCGAAACCACCCTGCTCGACATGACTTGTCCTGGGTACACAAAAATGCTGGAGAAACTCAGCGGGTGCAGCAGCATCTATGGAGCGAAGGAAATAGGCGACGTTTCGGGCCAAAACCCTTCTTCAGACTGATAGGGGGTGGGGAGAAGAAAGGAAAAAGGAGGAGGAGCCCGAGGGCTGGGGGATGGGAGGAGACAACCAGATGGCTGATGAAGGGGAGGGGACAGCAAGGGCTAGCAGAATTGGGAGAATTCAATGTTCAAGCCCCCAGGATGTAGACTGCCCAAGCGGAATATGAGGTGCATTTCCTCCAATTTACGGTGTTGCTCGCTGTGGCCATGGAGGAGACCCAGGACAGAGAGGTCAGATACGGATACAACATTTCACCTGGTCTTTCCTTGCTTCAGTACTCCACCGAAGAGCTCCGCCCTATGATCTTTGTACTCCACCACACCCCACACCTCCCCCCCCCCAACCCCGACAGTCAGTCTGAAGAACAGTCCCGACCCGAAACGTCACCTTCCCATTTTCACCAGTGCTGCTGCCTAAGCTGCTGTTACTCCACCAATGTGTGTCTGTCTTTGGTATAAACCATTTCATTTTTATTACTGCTTTTAGAATTTTGAACTGCTACGTATTTATCTTCATGTAAAATTAGTTATGCCAAGTCTGACCGCCATTTTTGAAATTAAACTGTACGCGATCTCTTAACAGTTGAGAGAATTTCCTTTCTGTGCTGCGTTTTATCATTGATTTCAACTGGCGTCAAATTGAATGGGCACCTTCTGTGTTTTTACCATCCAGTGCATTATAACTCCATGTTATTAATCTGGTTAATTATTAGCGTGTGTTGCAACAACATGATCCATTTAGGCTTCAACAGCTTAATCATCACTCAGACTGGTGTAAAGTATGAACCAGAGCATAAGTGGGAAGTGAATTTGTGCAGAAAAAAAGGAACAACAGATGCTTGTTTACCAAGTAAACACACAAAAATGCTAGAGTTTATCAGCGGGTCAGGCAGCATAGGTGAATAGGTGACGTTTCGGAGTCCTTCATCAGACTTTAGTTTACTTTAGAGATACAGAATAAAAAACAAGCCCTTTGGCTCACTATGTCCGCGTTGATCAGCGATCAGTACACTTAGAGAACCTTTTGTACCCTGAGGTGATTTCGCAGTGGAGCAGTCAAAATGTAGAAACAAAGAATGTTAAGTTTATCAAGAAAGGATACAAAAAGCAGCCGTCGGGCAACATCCCAGGCAAACATGGATAGACGAATTTCGGGTTAGGACCCATCATCAGACTTAGAGGAGAACGTCTTCAAAGAAGGCATACCTTGAGGAGATTTTGCAGTGGAACAGTTGCAATGTAGAATCAAGGAACTGCTGTTTCTGCAGCTTGTAGGAACACAAATTATTTTTACATTTTGATTGCTCCACTGTAAAACTTCCTTGTACCTCTTATGTTCCTCGCTTTGATCAACACGGAATAGTCCTAACCTAACCACAATGCAGGCCCTAAAGTCTTGGTAATATTCTTCTAAATATGCTTTGTACTCTTTCCACGTTAATGCAATAATTCCTACAGCATGGTGACCAACTGAGCAGAACACTCCAAATGTGGCCACGCTAACGTCTTGTACAATCTGATGAAACTTCCGCAATTCCCTGAATGATGAAAGCCGGTGTGCCAAACAACATTTCACCTCCATATCACGGTGTGGGGAAACTATTTACATATTCCTAGATCTCATAAAAGGCTCAATACTCTCCAGGTTCCGACCTTTAACAGTAAAGGAAGTTCTGCTCCATTTTGAAAGCTTCCTAACTGAAGACTTCTGAAACCTACTATCCAATATGCTTTGATCTCCACGTCTGACTGCGAATTTCAGGCACCCATCATTCTGTGTAAAGAAAAAAGGTACCCTGCAGAACTCATTTAAACATCTTCACTCATACATAAAACTATACCCACCACACTTTGATATTTCTACCCTGGAAGAAAAAAAGTTCTGATTACCTTTACTATCCCAATTTCTCATAATCTTTTACCTTTCTATTATAGCTCCGCTGTGCAAAGATCCTGCTGCAATTCTTGATATTTAAAAAATCACTGTGTACAATGTCTCTCATGTCAATCTTATCTGCAAGCTTTGCCTATTCATGCCTTGTGCATTCTCATGTAATTTGTTTATATATTTATGACAAACAGCAACAGGCCCATAACAGACCTATGTGGCTTGTCCTCATAAAGCTATGTCCTCTAGTACCTCCTATTTCCATCCTTGAAGATAGGTCCATGGGCCATGTAGATATATCTACTGTCATGCCACCAATAAGCTTCTCGGGAACTTCGTAAAAAGACTCGAGGTTCAATACGGGAAGTATTGTATGACTGGTAAGCTGTGTAGGAAAGTTACTGGTGGGGATTCAGATAAATAATATATAAATACATATTTGGAGATAGAAATTGATTAGCGGCATTCAGCAGCTTGACTGTCGCTAATTAACTCCTGTCTTTCCAAATGCATGTATACCTTATCTGTCAGATCTCCAGTAACTTCCTTACCAGAGATATTCGGCTTACTGGTCATAGAGCTATATATTCATAGCGCCAGGAAACAGGCCCTACAATCCAACATGTCCATGCTGACCAGATGTTAAATCTGACCTCGACTCACTTTGAGCGTTTTCGATCGATATCCTTTGAATTGTTCCAAATCATGCACCTGCCCAAATTATTTTAATTGTTGTTGTTGTAATTGCTCTGTGGCTTCCTCGTTCCATTTACCCACAACCTCCATATGGAAACATTGCTCCGAGGATCTTTCCCCTCTCATTGGAACCCTACACAATATAGTTATCGAAACCCATGCTCTTGGAAAACCTATTGTGTTTCCGCTTTGATTTTTATACTCCTCCTTTTGTTCACAACTCTACCCCCCTACGCTCCGGGAGTAATGTCCTAGCCTGTCCAATCTTTCACAGCAGCCGAGGGCCTCAAGTCATGGTAACATGCTTCTATCAGATCGCCGCTCAGCCTCTGAAGATCCAAGAAAAACAATTCGAGTTTATCCAACTCTTCTAATAGCAAATCCCGTCTACTCCAGACAGTATTATGGTAAACCTCTTCTGCACCTGTTCCAACGATTCCACATCTTTCCTCCAATGTGGAGGCTGCAACTGCTCAAAAGACACCAAAGTAAATCAGTCAGTCAATAGTTTCAGGTATAATGCACTTCCCACGATTATTTCTCAGGGACTCTAGAATTTCCTTGATCTCACGCATTCTGTAGAAGGAGCATATCAATACTCTAACTGCCATTTCCCCTGCACTATCACGATAACTAAAACGATTTGTTTCCCTCTACCTCCATCCAGTTTCCTCTATTAAGCCTCCTTTCCTACGTCGCAATAAGTAACCTGAAACGCTGCACTTCACTTCAATAGAGAGACTCTCCCAATACTTCTGCACCCACGAGGCTGTTCCACAAGTCCTACCATTCACTGTCTCGGTCCTATCCATGTTAGACTTACCAAAATACAACACCTCATATTGCTCTGCATTAAATTCCATCAACCATTCCTCAGCCCACCTGACCAATCCATCAAGATTCTGCAGCAATTTTTCACATTCATCTTCATTATCTGCAAAACCACCCACTTTTGTATCATCTGCAAACTTGCTAATCTTGCTGTGTATGTTCTCATCCAAGTGATTGATATAGATGACAAAGAGTAACGGGCCTAGTACCGAACCCTGAGGTGACCACGAATCAGGTCTCTTGTCCGCGAAGCAACCGTCCACCATCACCCTGAGTATCCCTCCTTGAAGCTAAATTTCTATCTATTCAGCTGTCTCTCATTGGATCCCATACAATCTAACCTTCCAGAACAAACAAACCAGCATGTGGAACCTTGTCGAAATCTTCGCTGAAGTCCGAATATACAACATTTACAGCTCGGCCCTAATCGACCTTTTTGGTCTCGTCTTCAAAAGACTCAGATTTGTGAGACACGACCTCCAACGTACAATCCCATGGTGCATATCCATAATCAGACCTTGTCTGTCTAAATGCCTATGTGTACTATCTCTCAGAGTACTCTTTCGTTACTGCAGATGTTAGGCTCACTGGCCTATAGTTCTCAGCATTTTCCTTGCAGCCCTTCTTGAATAGAGGCACAGCATTTGCCACCTCTCCTATATTTAAAGACGACTCGTAAATTTCAACCAGAGCTCCCGCAATTTCCTCTCTGGTTCCCACAATGTCCTCGGATATTTCCAAGCAGTCCCTGAAGATTTGTCTACCTTCATACACAATAGTACCTTTTGCACATATTCGACCATAACACTGACTGCTCTCAAGACTCTTCCATTGGCTGCCCCAAGTTCCTCCGTCCTCCTGCCTTTCCCCTTGGTAAATAGAGAGGAGAAATACACATTGAGGACCTTACAAATCTCCTGTGGCTCAAAGCACCTGTTTGATTCCTGAGGGGTCCCACTCTCTCTCTCTCTAGTTACCCTATTCCTTATTATGTATTTATAAAATTTCTTGGAATTGTCCTTAAATGCTATCTGCGAGAGATTATATCATGCCCCTTTTTGCCCTTCGGATTTCATTTTTTACTTTGGTCCTTAGTTCCTGAAATTCCTTCAGGGATTCATTTGATCCCAGCTGCCTATATCTGTCCCATGCGTCCTTTTTTTTAACCAATGCCTCAAATTCTTTCGGCAGCCAAGCTTCCTTACGTTTGCATGCCTTGCCCTTCGCACCAACAGGGACGTCCACATTCCAAGCTTTGTCAGCACACTTTTTAAAACATCCCACTGGGCCGTTGTTCCTTTCCCTTCAAGCAACCTACTCCAATCAACTTAAACGGGACTGTCCCTCATACCCTCAAAGTTGGAGTAAGCCAATTCCAAATGCATACGACGGTTAACCCTGATCATCTTGATCAGTTTATCACGGGTTGAGGGGGGGGGGGGGGGGGCTGTCTGATTCCATTCTCTGAAACCTCCCATACAATTTGTGCTTCATGACCAAATTTACAACCTCTTTGGTGATCTGAGTTTCCATTACTTTGCCATTTTTATCCATCGTCCTGTCTTCAATCAGTTCCTGACTTCAATCAATTGGTATTTAACGACTTCTACATGTCAAATGTAGACTTGGGCGGTAACAATTGCTCTCAGTGTACTCTGCCGAGCTCCTGCCGAAGAAAGTTGCGGTTTACCTTACTCCAGTTTGGTACTTACACGCAATGTCCAGCCTTCTCCCTATTCAAAGCAATTTTAGAACTAATGGAGTTGTGATCATTATCCCCGAAAGAATCTTCCACTGAACGGCAGTCACCTGACCAGTCTCACTTCCAAACACGTTCATTATGTTCTCCTTTCAGATACACCTCAGAATTGCTGCCCTCTCGAAGCCTTTGGCACTGATCAAGTCAGAGTCAATACATGTGAAGTTAAAGCCACCCACCAAATCAGGCTGCTGCTTTGGCATCTTTCAGGAAATATGTAAACATATATAACACGTGTATAACATGTATACAATCATGAGAGGAATAAATCGGGTAGATGCATAAAATCTCTTGCCCGGAATAGGAGAATCGAGGATCAGAGGACATAGGTTAAAGGTGAAGGGGATAAGAATCTGAGGGATAACCTTTTCACATAAAGGGTGCTGGGTGTATGGAACAAGCTGCCAGAGTAGGTATTTGAGGCTGGGACTATCCCAACGTTTAAGAAACCGTTAGCCAGGTACATGGACAGGCCAAGTTTGGAAGGATATGTAGCAAACGCATGCAGGTGGGACTAGTGTAGCTGGGACATTTTCGCCAGTGTGGGCAAGTTGGGCCTGAGGGCCTGTTTCCACACTGTATCACTCTATGACTCTATATCTGTGCATGCATCTCGCACTTTCTATCGGGAAGCCTATATTGACATTAGACGTGTGCGGACAGGACGTCGAAGGACGACAAGCCGAAGCCAAGATGCCGAACCTACATCACCCCGAACGGACACGAGGCAGAAAGGACACGAACCTGAACGGACACCATGCCGAAAGGATACAAATCCGAACGGACACCAAGCCGAAAGGTTACGAAACCGAACGGACACCACGCTGAAAGAACATGAACCTGAATGGACACCACGCCGAAAGGACAATACGCAGAACGGACATGACATCGAAAGGCCTCCGAACGGACATGACGTCTCCGGGGACGCGATTTGTCCGAGACCTTGTCAGCGATTGCTCCAGATCCCCGCATCCATCACATCACTGGCCGGGAGGGTGGGGGGGGGGGAGCTTGCGTTTGTAAAATAGTGGCAGTGACTCCAAGCTGATTTGATTGCCACAGAGGCTTTTCGACATAACGTTCGGTCCTGTCAGATTTTAAGCCAAAAAACAATCTGATGTCGAACAGACATGACGTCAAAAAGCTGGAAAAAAATCTTACTTATCGAAAAGGAAACAAATATAAATTTCTTTGAATCCCTGACATGGAAAAGCTGAAAAGCAACTACATATTGAAAAGGAAATTAATATAATTTTGTTTAATCCCTCAGGTACGGGGTAAATAGCGATTGACTTATTTACTGTAAGTCCCTCAGGTAGGGGGGTAAATAGTAATCCACTTGTTTACTTTCTGAGAAACCTTTTGGTTTGACCATGGAGTTTGTTAAAACAGCACGTGGTGGCAGGAAGCTCCTTCTCAATGGTTACACATACGTTGTGGACAAAAGGTTAATGAAACCACATACTGGAGGTGTGAGAAACGTAAAGAGTGTAATGGTAGAATTAAAACTATAAAATATACTGAGCAGGGTAATGCTTCTAATCATTCAAACCCTCCTGATGGTGCTCATAATTGTGCTTTGAAAGTTTTGGACAGTCTGAAAACTGGAGCAACAATTAAAATTATAAAAAAGAACTTCCCAAACGTCAATTTATGGTTGCTTCTTTCATTTTGGCCAATGTCTATTGCAAAATATTCAAACTCATGGATTGCAACAATGGTATGCCAAGCCTGACAATGCACTTCTCAATAAGCAATTACAACTCTTGCCTTTGTCCACCCTGAAGATGCTCAAGAAATATTTGATGAATTGGTGCACTCCTTAAATGCTGAAACTGAAGAAATGTTAAGTGATTTTTTAGTTTATTTCGAAAGTACATGGTTAGGAATAGGTCAAAGAGGCAGGCGAAGGAGACCACGATTGCGAATTATGGTCAGTCTACACTCGAATTCAGGATAATTTGCCAAGAACAATCAATTCTCTAGAAAGTTGGCATCAGACCTTTAAAAATAAACTTAGTGTTACTCACAGTGCCCAAATTACTTAAAATGATCAGAAGTGAACATGCATCAAATGAAATATTAATTGTGCAAGCATATGCAGGGATTGACATTTCAAAGCCTAACAAAAACTATGCTACCATTAACGAAAGAATAAAATCTATTTGCAATTCTTATAATAAAGAAGGATTGGCTTTCCTAAGAGCTTTAGCTTACAATTTTTAAATTAATTTTTATTCCTATTCCTTTAATTTTGCAACAATTGCAACAATAGCCGACAACATCGTCCCCACGGTAAGGGTTAGCCTCTTTCCTAACCAAAAACCCTGTGTTGACATATCCATTCGCGTTGCTTTGAATGCCGCACCGCTGCTTACAACTCCGGCAACATGGATGACTAAGGGCGGTGAAGGACACAAGAAGGAGGTACATGGACAGGATGGAGTCACAGATGGAGCAGCGTGACACCAGACGCCTGTGGCAGGGACTACAGACTATAACTAATTACCAGAGCAGCCCCCTTCAACCGGGAGTGCCAGCGCCTCCTTAGCTGATGACCTGAACTCTTTCTATGCACGATTTGAGGTGGGCAACAACACTCCTAGTTCGCCGGCTAACAACAACACCGCCAGCGCGCTGGCTAGCGGGGCTGGTGTGAGGCACACTGCTGGGGATGTGCACACATTCTCGGTGTCCGAGCACGACATGAGGAGGGCTCTGACCCGTGTGAACACGAGGAAAGCTGTAGGCCCAGATGGTATATCTGGGCGAGTACTAAAGTCTTGTGCTAAGCAGCTAGCTCCAGTGTTCACCACAATATTCAACCTCTCCCTGGCCATGTCCGTAGTCCCTGCCTGCTTCCAGAAATCCACTATTGCACCAGTGCCTAAGAATGCCTCTCCAGCCTGCTTGAATGACTACCGACCGGTGGCCCTCACCTCAGTGGTCATGAAATGCTTCGAGAGGCTGATGCAGAACTACATCTGCACCTTCCTCCCTCACACCATGGATCCGCTGCAGTTCGCATACCGTCCAAACGGATGATGCGGTCTCCCAGGTTCTGCACACCACTCTCTCTCACATTGACAGCCAGAAGGGGGGCTATGTGAGGATGCTGTTCATTGACCAGTTCAGCTTTCAACACCATTGTCCCCACCAGACTTGCTGATTACCTGCTGGAACTGGGTCTGAACACTCCCCTGTGTGCTTGGGTCCTGGACAATCTGACTGCCAGGCCCCAGGTGGTCAAGGTGGGGAGACATACCTCCAACCCATTCACCCTCAGCACAGAATCCCCCCCAATGTTGCATCCTCGGCCCCCTACTGTACTCCCTGTACACACATGACTGTGTGGCCAGGTTCAGCTTCAACTCCATCATCAAGTTTGCTGGTGACACAGTGGTGGTGGGCCTGATCTCCGATAACGATGAGAAGGCCTACCTGGCACTCTGGTGTCAGAATAATGGTGGTGGCTGACCTGGCACTCTGGTGTCAGAATAACAGCCTCCTCTTTAGTCACTAAAACTAAGGAGCTGATTGTGGACTTTATATGGGCACAACAACCGAGGACGTACACGCCACTGGGGATTAATGGGACTACAGTGGATAGGGTGAGCAGCTTTAAATACCTGGAAGCCCACATCACAGAGGATTTGACATGGACAACACACACTGCTGCACTGGTGAGAAAGGCAAGGCAGCACCTTTACCACCTCAGGCAGCTGAGGAAATTCAGAGTTTCTCTGAGGATCCTTCAATCCTTCCACTCTGGTGTAGTAGAAAGTATCCTGACATCTCTATCTAGTTTGGCAACAGCTCTGCCCTGGACAGGAAGGCTCTGCAGAGAGTAGTGCGTTTGGCTGAACGCACCACGGGAACTACACTCCCCCCCCGCCCCCTTGCCAGCAAGATCATGAAGGATTCCTACCACCCCAGCAACGGACTGTTCCAGCTGCTATGTTCAGGCAAGCGCCTCCGCTGCCACGCTGCGAAGACAGAGAGGATGAGAAGTAGTTTCTTCCCACAGGCCATCAGGACTGTAAACTCTGATCTCACCAGGGTGTAAATACTGTTGTGTCTTCTTTTTTTAATGTAAATACTGGTTCTGTTCTGTTCTGTTGATTTGCACAATCCCACAAGCGTTACCACTTTCATTTCACTGTACATCTTGTATGTGTATGTGACAAATAAAGTTGACTTGACTTGACTTGACTTGTTGTACCTTGTTACATTTTAAAATAGTTAAATTGTTGTACCTTGTTACATTTTAAAATAGTTAAATAATAAATATGTTTGTGGCAAATATAGATTTTTTTAAAGTGTTTCAGTGTTTCATACCTATTTATAATTTTGGCTTCTTGTACGTTCGGTGTCAGATTGTTTTTCGGCTTAAAATCTGGCTGGGAACGAACATGACGTAGAAAAGCCTCTGTGGCAATCGCAGCAGCTTGGAGTCACTGCCATCATTTTACAAACACAAGCTCAAGCTCTCCCCAACCTCCCGTCTCCTCCCGGCCAGTAATGTGATGGACGCGGGGGTCTGGATCAATCGCTGACAAGGTCTCAGACAAATCCCGTCCTCGGAGACGTCAGGTCCGTTCGGTGGCTTTTCAACATCATATCCATTCTGCGTATTGTCCTATTCGCGTGGTGTCTGTTCGGCTTTGTATCCTTTAGGCGTGGTGTCCGTTTGGGTTCGAATCGTTTCGGCGTCGTGTCCGTTCTGTATCTTGGCTTTTTGGCATTGTGTCCATTCGGTATCTTGGCTTCCACTTCTTCACTTCAGCTTCTTGTCCTTCGAAGTCCCATCTGGGTACCTATGCAGAATCCAATTGAAATCCTTGCATCTTATTTCTAATCTCGACCCATATTGCCTGAGGCTGAGCAGACGAACCCTCCAGTCTGCCATGTCACAGTCTCCGAGATTAAAAGCGCAAATCACCCGCCAACGTGGCCTCCCTCTTGATCATGTCTGAATCATATGAAGCCCGGAATATTGAGGTACCAGTCATGTCCCTCCGGGGGCACAAATTTCTGTAGTGGTTACGACATGATTGTCGCAAGCATTGATCCAAGCTATATGTTCATCTGCTTTCTCCACAAAACACATTGCATTGAAATAAACACACCTCAGTCCATCGAAGTCACCATATTCCGTGGGAGAAAAAGGGGGAAAGAAGATAAGACTTTATTGCCTTCCATCACAATCGGGAGCCACTGTGGTGGATGTTTATGTCCAATTTTTATGGAGTTGTGTGTCTTGTTGCTTTTTTGGTATGACTGTATGGCAAATCAAATCAAATCAAATCGATTATGATTATGTGATGGCTCCCAATGAGCCAATCCTGTGTCGTCTTTGCTCTGACACTCCGAGCTCTGTACTGCCTGATGTTGATAGGAAATATGTGGAGGTAGATGATCCAGGTGTTTGCAAGTGGACGAGTTTGGTTAGGCAAGCTGGTCGGCATTGGCCGACCAATTGGCCAATGTTCTATAGTGCATGATGATAGGTGAATGGGAAAAAAAAAGAATAGTGTTGAAATATTGGGTACAGCTTTAGTTCTTCTGCTAAGGGGAAGATGCCATAAATCTGGAAAGACTGTGATGATTTAGGAAGATGTTGCCAGAACTCCAGTACCCTAGTTATAAGGAGAGGTTGGATAGGGTAGGACTTCCCTGGAGCACAGGAGTCTAAGGAGTGAGCATATTGATCTACAAAACTCACGAAAGGAAGGCACGAGGTACATTACACAGTATTTTACTCAAAGTAGAGAAATCGATAACAAGAAGACATAGATTTATGCCTAGAGGAGAAGGCTTCCTCAGGGGCAACGTTTATCGCACAGAGGATGGTGGGTGTATGGTACGAATTGCCAGAGGAAGTAGTTCAGGCAGATGCGTTATGTCAGCATATAAAATATATTTGGAAATTACATGGTACGGGGTAAACTGGCGAATGGGACAAGTTTAGATGTCTCAACTTTGCTGGCATGGGCGACTTGGGTTGAAATCCCTATGAGACTTCATGACAATGAGAGATGGAAGCAGGTAGAGGGATGGTAAACAGGTGGAATGAGCTACAAAGGTGATATGCGGGAACATACAATAGATAATAGACAATAGATGCAGGAGTAGGCCATTCGGCCCTTCGAGCCATAATGATCAATGTGATTATGGCTGATCATCCCCAATCAGTACCCCGTTCCTGCCTTCTCCCCATATCCCCTGACTCTGCTATCTTTCAGAGCCCTATCGAGCTCTCTCTTGAAAGTATCCTGAGAACCAGCCTCCACCGCCTTCTGAGGCAGAGAATTCCACAGGCTCACAACTCTCTGTGTGAAAAAGTGTTTCCACATTTCCGTTCTAAATGGCTTACGCCTCATTCTTAAACTGTGGCCCCTGGTTCTGGACTCCCCCAACATCGGGAACATGTTTCCTGCCTCCAGCGTGTCCAAACCCTTAATAATCTTATGTTTCAATAAGATCCCCTCTCATCTTTCTAAACTCCAGAATATATAAGCCCAGCCGCTGCATTCTCTCAGCATATGACAGACTCGCCATCCCGGGAATTAACCTTGCAAACCTACGCAGCACTTAGGGGACCAAAACTGCACACAATACTCCAGGTGTGGTCTCACTAGGCCCCTCTACTACTACAGAAGGACCTCTTTGCTCCTATACTCAACTCCTCTTGTTATGGAGGCCAACATGACATTCGCTTCCTTCACTGCCTGCTGTACCTGCATGCTTACTTTCATTGAATGATGAACAAGGACCCCCAGATGCCGTTGTACTTTCCCTTTTCCCAACTTGACACCATTTAGATAATAATCTGCCTTTCTGTTTTTGCTACCAAAGTGGATAACCTCACATTTATCCACATTAAACTGCATCTGCCATGCATCTGTCCACTCATCCAACCTGTCCAAAACCCTGCATTCTCATAGCATCCTCCTCACAGTTCACACAGGTAGTGTCGAACATTTCTCCAGGTAGTATAAACAATTTGAACAAGGCTTCACACTTTAAACAATAACAAGATAACAGCACAAACACTCTGCAACATAATTAACAGTATTTTACAACACCACCTATCTGACCATTTCTAATCATGCATTTGCAACACCTCTTAGCTCTTCTGCAAAACCCTCATACATATTAACAAAAGGAAGGATATCTGGACCTCACCTTATCCTCAACTTCCATCTAGGGTCCAGACTCCTTGGGGCTGTGACTCACAGCTTGCAACTTTTCACAGAAAGAGGACAAGCAGATTCTTGCAAATACAGAGATCCTCCATTTTGTGACATCTTTTATTTGGCCAATATTAACATTTCTCCATTTTATCATTTAAGATAAACCCTCATCATTAATGATAACCAAAACACAATAATGACTACTTTACTATAACAGATATACTAACAAGAAGATGCTGATGAATTTTCCCAGAATTTCACCAAGCTTCCCGAGTTTGCATGGGCGTAGCTTCATGATTTCCGTCTGAGGAGTCTTCACCTCCCGAGTGTTCATGGGCGTAAATCCCTTCCATCCATCCTGATAAATTCCTCTGTTTTTGACTTGTCGCAGAGTATGAAGTTTCTAAGAGAATCTGGAATAAAGCAAGTTAGCAGCCTAACTTGCCACTTGCCCTTGCAGTAGTGGAAATGCATCCATACATTTCAACCCTCTACTTTCATTGCTGTTGGTGCCGTTAGGAGAACCTGGTAAGGTCCTTCACAGCGAACCTCCAACCCTTTCCTTACCCAGTTCTTTACAAGGACATATTTTCCAGGCTCCACTTTAGTCGAAGCTGTCAACAAAGGCAACTCACTATATGCTGCTCTTACTCTATAGTGTGATTCTCTCAATGCTCGAGTCAAAGCTAGAATGTAGTCGGTCATCTCCGCAGCATATGATGAAAGTTGATTATTTTCATCGCATTTTGATTTCAAGGTATTCTCAAGGGTCTACCATAAATAATTTCAGCTGGGCTCAGTCTAGATTTCCCTGCAGGCACGACTCTCATTTGAAATGAAGCTATGGGAAGTAATTTAATCCAACCAATTCCAGTCTCCGCCTTCAATTTAGCTAATTTAGTTTTAATGGTCTGATTTACCTTTCTACAAGTCCAGCAGCCTGTGGTCGATAAGCAGAGTGTAATTTCTGCTGGATGCCCAGCTGTTCACAAAATTCTTTATTAATTTGCCCAATAAAGTGTGGACTGTTATCTGAACTAAGTCGAATAGGGATGCCAAATCTAGGGACAATTTAATTCCTTAACACCTTGACAACAGTAGCCGCTTTATTATCAAGGGTTGGGTAAGCTTCGATCCACCGGCTGAATGCATCGACTATGATAAGTACATACTTATAACCCTGGCACCTCTCCAATTCGATGTAGTCCATCTGTAATGTCTTGAACGGACCCATAGGCAATGGTGTCTTTCCCTCTTCACATCCTATTCCTTTCCCTGGATTGTATTTCTAGCAGACTAGGCAATTACTGCTTACTTTTTGAGCTAATGTTTGTAATCTTGGATGCCACCAAGTTGCCAAAAGAGTGTATCCTATTGCTCTTGCACCACACTGAGTTGCATAGTGCATGCACTCTAGAACCCATACTGCCAAAGAATCTGTCATGCAAGTTTGCCCTGCTGGAGTGGTCCACAGTCCAGTCATACAATCCTACATTTCATGACTGGGTAGCATCAGGGCCTTTAATAAATCTGTCACCAATTGATTATTTGTAATTTGAGTCCCTGCTAGTTAGAAATCCTCTATTTCTCCACAATTGTCCGAAATCATGCACCGAGAATCTGTGTAAATATTTACCTTTAATTTTTTCCAATAATACAAGCCCGAATTAAAGCAAATAATTCAGCCTGTTGTGCTGCATAAGGTCACTCAAAGGCAGCTGCTTCTACATTTTCCCCATTCTGATTAATAATTGCATACCCAGACAATTTCTCACCCCAGGGTCCAATAGATGAACTTTCATCTACATACAAAGTCATGTCCAGGTCCTCCATGGGTGCGTCTCTCAAGTCCTCCCTCACAGATGTCTCCTCCTCAATGATAAATAAACAGTCATGTCCCTCCTCTGACTGTCTTCTGGGGGTGAGACAAGAAAAGATGCTGGGTTAATTGATGTGCAATGCCTAAATTGAAGTTTCTGATGATTTAATAGGTAGATCTCGTATTTATTCTGGCGAGCCATTGTTAAATGCTGGGTTTGGAGCTGTCCCATCAAGGCTGCCACCGAGTGTGAGCTATATACTACAATCTCCTGCTGTAGGGTCAAATTTGCAGCGACTGTAAACTGTTATATATGGCAGTTAGAATTTGGGTGCAGAGTGGGTGTCCCCCTGGCTACAGGATCTAATTTCGAAGAGTAATAGGCAACTGGTCTATGCCTATCCCCATGCTTTTGTGCCAGAACTGAGGTTGCACATTCAGATAAAATAGTGCAGTTGAGCTGGAAGGGTCTGTCGTACAATGGTCTTCCCAATGCTGGGGCTTGCATTGTAAATCCTGGCTGAAACAGAGCAGATACAACACCAACATTTAGTAAAGGCTTCATGCATTGTTAGGCCATTTTGGTCAAATCTGTGTTTCTGCAGATACAAGACAAGCTGTTGATGGTGCCAGTAAGTCTTGGGCCAAGATCAGTGTTGCAGATAAGAAATGTATGAGTATCTCTTCAATTGACAGAATGAATGAGATTTCTGCAGAAGACCTCCAAAGAAGTGTAAAATGTATGAAGTTGATTGGATTACTGCAAAAGCATTGTATATATTGTAAATAACGTTGCTAGACGGTTACCCTGCTGTTTGTTGATTGCCCAAAGTGTTAAGCCCTGGCAGGGTTGTTTTGAATTCTAGGGTAAATGTTGCATTATTCAAGTTTCTTCCAGAAGCTTCTCCTGAAATAATGTATGTGAGATTCTGTTATTGGTTTGGGGAACTTTCAATAATGTATTGTTGTAATTAATATGTTTCAATTCAATTCAATTCCTTTATTGTCATCTTGCAAGCAACAGTTGTGCAGTTCAAAACGGCTCAGGAACAGTTCTTGTACCGAGGGTAGGGAGACGCCAATGATCTTCTCTGCTCCCCTCACTACCCTCTGCAGAGCCTTCCTGTCCGAGCAGTTGCAGGTGGAGTACCACGTATTTAAACAGTACGTGAGTACAGACTCCACCGTACCCCTGTAGAAAGTCCTGAGGATGTTGGTGGGGAGTGAGGCCTGTTTTAGTTTCCTCAGGAAGTGCAGTTGCTGATGGGCCCTTTTGACGGTCCCAGTGGTGTTTCTGGATTGGATTGCAAAGAGACCACCCCTATGTACTTCAGTCCCTCAAGGTCCGGGGGGCTACCTATAAAAGGCAGCCCCACGAGGTCCTTTGTCAATCTTCTGGAAGAGTTCTTGGGACTGCGTGACCTTTTAGAGTGTTTCTGCTTGCACGAGCCTGAAGAGCTTGGCCAGGCAGATACAAGGATCGAACCCGCGGTGGTTTAGGTATCGTATAGGCAGGGCCGGATTTACGTATAAGCTGGACAAGTTTAAGTTTAGGGCCTCGAGAACCAGGGGGGCCTCGCAGAGCTGGATTTACCACTAGGCTTCATAGGCTGAAGCCTAGGGCCTCAAAATCTAGGGGGCCTCCGGCCAAGGCAGGACACCTGTGGTTCAATTCTGGGCGGGCCTCCCTCTCTATCTCTCTCCCTCTCTCCATCTCCCCCCGCTATTCGTGTCCGGGCCGCCGGGTCTCCGCTCTCTCTGCTCGCTCTTCATCCGCTTTCACGGCAGGCCGCCTTGCACATGTGCATTGCAGCGACCTGCACGTCCTCCCCCTGCACATGCGCACAACCACGGCCCGCACATCATCGGCCGCCCTGCGCATGAGCACTGCCACGGCAACTGGTCGGCGCTGGGCACTTTCTCCCTCGCTTTGAATTCTGGGAGATTTGGCCGCCATTGCTGTCCGGTCGCTGCCTTGCCGCCAGCACTGAAAACCAACGCAGAATCACTCCCTGACCCTGGATCAGGAGTAACTCCCTGGAGTAACTCGTTCTTCTGGTTTCCTGGTCCTCCATAAATATTCTAAATGGAATTTAAACTGGAGGTAGTAGAGGGCTGAACAATAACAGCCTATTGCATTTTATCTGTTTATTTATTGTGTATATATATGGTCTATGGTATATAAACACACTGAACTTTTATCTCCTGTTCTGTATTATGTTTACATATTCTGTTGTGCTGCAGCAAGTAAGAATTTCATTGTCCTATCTGGGACACATGACAATAACATTCTCTTGACTCTTGACTTGGACTTAACCAAAAAAGGGTTCTTGGGGGGAAAAGAGGTACCTTAGATTTAGTTACGTCTGGTTGGGTAACTATGGTAGGGTGAAGACTATTCCATGCTTTAATCGTGCGGGGGAATTCCATGGAGCAGCCAGCAACTCAGGATAGAAGACATTGGGTGACGTTTCGGGTAGAGACCCTTCTTTAGACTCCCTCTGGTTTTAGTGTCTTTAGTTTAATTTAACTATACAGCGTGGAAACAGGCCCTTCAGCCCACCGAGTCCACACCGACCATTGATCACCCGTACACTAGTTCTTTCCCACACATTAGCGGAGTAAGTCAAGAGTCAAGAGTGTTTTATTCTCTCACATCCCAGTTAGAACAATGAAATCCTTACTTGCAGCAGCACAACAGAATATGTAAACATAGTACTCTGTAAACAATGTTATAAATGAGAAAACAAAACGGTGTATATTTATATATGAATATATAACTATATAAATATATATGTGTGTGTGTGTGTGTGTGTATAATATATATACCCACACACACACACACAATTTCCCTCCTGGGATTAATAAAGTTCTATCGTATAGTATCGTGTGTGTAGGAAGTGCAGATGCTGGTTTAAACTGAAGATAGACACAAAAAGCTGGAGTAACTCAACAGGTCAGACAGAATCTCTGGACAAAAGGAAAATATTATGTTTTGGGTTGGGTATGAAATAGGTTCCTGCACAACTTTGGAATGTGGAAAGAAACAAGAGCACACGGAGAAAACCCATGTGATCAAAGGGAAAAGGAGCAAACTCCATACAGACAGCACCCATATTCAGGATCAATTCTGGGTCTCTGGCACTTTTAGGCAGCAACTTTATGGCCAATGTACAGCCCCATAGTCTTGAACTTAATTAAAATGACAAGTGTGGCAAGGGGGGTGACATGAAAAAGAAAGGAAGAGGTGGAGACAGTAGGCTGTGGGAGAGCTGGGAATGGGAGGGGAAGGAGGGAGAAAGCAAGGACTACCTGAAATTAGAGAAGCCAATGTGCATACCGCTGGGGTGTAAACTACCCAAGCAAATATGAGGTGCTGCTCCTCCAATATGCGGTGGGCCTCACTCTGGCCATGGAGGAGGCCCAGGACAGAAAGGTCGGATTCGGAATGGGAAGGGGAGTTGAAGTGTTGAGCCACCGGGAGATCAGATTGGTTATTGCGAACTGAGTGGAGGTGTTGTGCGAAGCGATCGCCAAGCCTGCGCTTGGTCTCACCGAGGCTGATCATACGCTGAATAATCCAACCACAAGTGGAAAGAAATAATAGAAATTGTATTCATTGCAACATGTAAAAAGAGTTGAGATACTGTATTATAATTTTGCTGCATGTCATTGTGGTATATATCATGTCTTGATTGGTGAATATGTTTAGTTTATGGCTTTATTTGAAGCAGAAATAATATGTGAGTGCTTCATTGAGCATAATTCCGACAGGTAACTACGCACTTCGTCCAAGCACATTATCGCACGCGTCATGCAAGCCGTCTTAAATGACCACCTAAACTGTCATTTGGCAACTTAAAAAGCTGCCAAGGTTGCCCGGCTGACAACAGAGAAAAAAAATTAAGTGAGAGCCCTGCAAGGTGTATAATATTTTTGACACTCTCATAGGCCTTTCTTACATATGTTGTCACAATGCACTGTAGTCTCTTATTTAAATCTTTTTATTTGAATTTCACAGCAATTTGCATACATACTATGATATCAGACAGTGACAGTCAAGGCATAATTGTGCAACAGTATGTAAGCGACCCTCAAAGCCCCTACCCTTACCCACCTTCAACCCACCCGAATCAGGTTGGAACCAAACGGGGACAAACAACACTCACATACGTACACATCCACACAAATATGGTAAGATAAACTAAACAAAAAGTACTAAAATTTAATAAAAATAAAAAATTAAAAAATTAAAAAAACTAACACTAATAACAGTAAATAAGTAAGTAATTAAATAAATAAGTGTGGGGAGGGGGGGGTTAAGGGGAAAGCAGCTGCAGTAGAGCAAAACAATGGTGGAGAACACTCAGTCCTCTTCCGAGTCCGGGGACAAGTTAAGAGAGTTAACCATTTCCAAGAAAGGGTTCCATGTATCTAGGAATGTCTTGGTAGAGCCTTTGAGAGAGAACCTAAGTTTTTCAAGCTTTAAATTGTAAAGCACCTCCTTAATCCAACGGGCATGTGTCGGGGGACAGGTGAGCCTCCAGTTAAGCAAGATCAGTCTCCGGGCTAACAAGGTTGTAAAAGCTAGGACCCGTTTCACCGCAACAGAGAGGTTGGTGTTGGGAGGGGTACCGAAAATGGCTGACATTGGGTTTGGAGGAATAGTCTGGCCATAGGCTCTACTTATCAAGTCGAAAGCACTCCTCCAAAAAGCTGCTAGCTTAGGGCAAGACCAAAACATATGGCTATGGTTGGCAGGGGATTGATTACATCTGTTGCAGGTGTCCCCTAACAGCTGGGTACATTCTAGCTAATCTTGCATTTGTGTAGTGGACTTTGTGAAGGACTTTGCATTGGATTAGGCCATGACGGGCACATATGGAGGAAGAATGGATCAAATCCAAGGCAGAGTCCCATTGCTGGTCTGTTAGTTTCGTATTCAGCTCACCCTCCCACGCAGCTTTTAATGAGGTATGAAGTTTCAATATAACCGACCCTAGCAAGTTATACAAAATAGAGATGCATTTCTTACGGTTGGGATCTAGAGCTAAGATGATATCGGTCAGGGTTTCAGGGGGGCGATTTGGGAAATGGGGGAATGTCTTCTTCACAAAATCCCTAATCTGGAAAAAACGAAAAAGGTGGGAGTTTGGGAGGCTGTAGTTGGACGAGAGCTCCGCAAAGGGCGAAAAGATGCCATCCTTGTATAGGTTTTTGATACTACTGCTACTGTTGCTATGCCAGGTATTGAATGCGTGGTCTGCAGTTGAAGGTTTAAAGATGTGATTTTTAAGCAGTGCGGTCAAGATGGAAGGGCCTTGTAAACCGAAGTTTTTCCTGAGTTGACTCCATATCTTGAGCGAGAGGGATGCAATTGGGCCTGCACCCACAGATGTTATAGGAAGGGGGAGTTGGGAGCACAGGACAGACCGCAACGGGAGACATGAACTCGCCTTTTCCATGTATACCCAGGTCGGTAGGTGGTCGCAATCATCATTCATCCAATACAGGAGTTTTTGCACGTTAGCTGCCCAATAGTATCGCCTAAAGTCAGGAAGTGCCAAACCGCCGTCACTCTTAGGAGACTGCAGTATCGCCTTTCGGATTCTAGCCGGTTTGCTACCCCATAAAAATTTTGATATTGTCCTTTCTAATTTATCAAAAAAAGATTTAGTGATAAGTATAGGGACGGGCTGGAAAAGATACAGGAATTTCGGTAGGACGACCATCTTGACCAGATTTATCCGGCCCACGAGGGATAGCGGTGAAACTGACCAGCGGTCAAAATCTCCTTCGGCTTTCTCAACCAGAGGCAGAAAGTTTGTGCGGAACATATCAGATAAGGGTGTTGTGATAAAAACGCCGAGATAGCGAAACCCATCCTCTGCCCATTTGAATGAGGTTAAAGAGCGAGGGAGCTGCTTAGCCAATGAGTAATAGCTCACTCTTTTGGTAGTTAAGTTTATAACCAGAATACGCACCAAACCGTTCTAAAATATTCGTAATCACAGGGAGAGAACTGACTGGGTTCGAGATGTACAGGAGCAGGTCATCTGCATACAATGAGACTTTATGAGTTATGTCGAACCGTGTAATACCTTTAAAGCCCTTCTCTGAGCGTAACCAGACCGCCAGGGGTTCTATCGCGACAGCAAACAGGAGTGGTGATAACGGGCAACCCTGTCTGGTACCTCTCTGAGGGGGGAAGTGGGGCGACAGTGTGCCGTTTGTTTGTACTGAGGCCACCGGGGACGAGTATAATAGACTGACCCATAGAATAAAACTTACCGAGGCCAAACCTGTCCATCGCCTCATATAGGTACCTCCACTCGACCCTGTCGAAAGCTTTTTCGGTGTCGAGCGAGACCACTATCTCCGGGATCTCACTACTCGGTGAATGGATAATGTTAAGGAGATGCCTAGTATTGTGGGAAGACTGTCGGCCTGGTATGAACCCGGTTTGATCTAACGAGATAATAGAGGGCATCACTCGTTGAAGGGCTTTAGAGAGGATTTTGAGGTCCACATTCAGGAGTGAAATTGGTCTATAGCTACTACAAAGCAGGGGATCTTTCTCCTTTTTAAGAATTAGGGAGATAGTAGCCCACGACAAGGTGGGCGGTAGGCGACGATGTAAAAATGCCTCATTGTACATATCTCTCAGGACTGGTGTGAGGAGAGCAGAGAAAGCTTTGTAATATTCTACAGTGAAGCCGACAGGGCCGGGTGACTTTCCGCTTTGCAGCGATGTGATGGCTGCTTGGACCTCAGCAACAGTTATGGGACCACCCAAGTCTCTCGTGGCTTCATCGTCAATTCGGGGAAACATCATACTACTGAGCATGTCACCTGCAGTGGGAGGACATTCGGAACGTATAGTTCAGCGTAGAATTTAGCAAATGCTTCATTAATTCTAAGAGGATCAGTATGAATCTCCCCTAAGCCGGATCTAATGGCTGGAATTAGCCGCGAAGTTGCCTCGGTTCTGGCCTGATGGGCCAAAAGCTTCCCAGCTTTATCCCCAGATTCAAAAAAGTGTTGCCTAGATTTAAGCAGTTGTAGCTTCGCTTTATTAGTAGACGTGAGGTCAAAGTTTGTTTGTAACCTAAGGCGTTCTCTATAAAGGTTAGGGTCTGGGTCAGATGCATATTTGTCATCAATGTCCTTTATTTTTTGTAACCGGTCTGCCGTTTGGGACGTCTCGGTTCTTTTCAGGTTGGAGACAAAAGAGATAAGTTGGCCCCTAATATAGGCTTTTGAAGCTTCACAGAGTGTACCTCTTTCTATGTCCGGCGAGTCATTCAGCTCAAAATATAAGGTGATTTGGGAGTGCAAGAATTGCATGTAGTGAGCCTCTGCTAATAATGAGGAGTTGAACCTCCACTGTTTAAAGGGGTTAGTTCGTTTACGAAAGTGGAGATCGAGGGAGGTCGCAGGGTGATCTGATATTACGATGCTATGATACTCGCTGGATTTGATTTTGGAGAGCAATCTGTTATCTAAGAGAAAGAAGTCTATACGGGTATAGGTACGGTGCACGTGGGAAAAAAATGAAAATAATTTAGTCGTGGGGAATGTAAATCTCCATGGGTCTGTGAGTCCAAGTTGTTTGGCAAGAGCATGCAGAGTCTTACCTGATTTAGTTAAAGTAGAGGCTTTGTTCGAAGATCTATCCAATATAGGGTCTTGGACCAGATTAAAATCTCCACCTACAATGATGTGGTGATTTTCAATATTTGGGAGAGATGTAAAAAATTTGGTTACAAATGAGCTGTCATCCCAGTTGGGTCCGTAAATGCTGGCCAATATGACAGGTGTGTCTTGCAGTTTGCCAGACACCATGACAAAGCGGCCAGCAGGTTCCTCCACAGTTTTCTGTGGTTCGAACATAACGTTCTTACGAATCAGGATAGCAGTACCCCTAGCCCTATCATTAAATTTCGAGTGAAATAAGTGGCTAATCCAGCCTCTCTTAAGCCGTGTTACCTCTCTGTTGCGAAGGTGGGTCTCTTGAATAAAAAATATATCGCCTTTGAGCTGTTGCGAGTGGGCCAAGATCCTGTCAGTCTTGGTAGGACTTCCCACCCCCCTCACGTTCCACGAGACAAATCTAAGAGTGTCGTTTGTGTTGGCCATACTTAGCTATATCCAAGCGAGTGGGCAGAGTGCTGTAGTACTGCAAGTCGAGACGGAAGAGCACATCGAAGCCAGCTGCCGAGAGTGGGGATGTGGGGGGAGAAAGGAGTAATTAAAAAAAAAATGATAATAAAAAATAAATAAAAATAAAAAGATACATACACACGTACACACACAACAAACAAATGGGACACATATCACTTAACCATCTTTCAAACCTGAGTCCCCAGACCTGAGAACCCCCATGTCCCAACTGAACCTTGACTGCCCATTGCACCAAGGTGCGTTGTCCTCGCATCCGCATGGAGATATCCGATCTTAACTCCCAATATTTCCACCTCCCAAAGCAACAAAATCGATCAATGTCAGTAAAGTAACATAAAATGAAATAAGTATAGTAATAATAATAATAACAATGATAATAATAATTTGAAAAATAGAAAGTAGAAATAAAGTAAAATAAACATAAATAAATGAATACAAAGTTGAAATAATAGCCATAGTAGTTGCACTGCCAATGTCATTGCTAACACTACTGGTAATGATAGTAATGATGATAGTAATAATAAGACAAAGCAAATTAACAAAATGGTGATACTGAATAAGCAGGCCAACGTATAAGTGGAGCAAGAATAGCTTCCTTTGGTGTTACATAGTATATCTTAAAGTCGACAAGGTATAAAGAAAGAGTTAGCGTTGGCAAAGTTAGCAAGTTGCAAACTGGGCTCTTGGATTAAAGCGCAGGGCAAAAGAACATCAATTAAGTATTGTTAAACAAAAACGCTATAGGAGCAGATTGGTATAACACAGCCTTGGCTGTAATGAGCTCTTATCAGCCCCAGACAGTCCGCTAGGAAGACTAGTGTAAACAAACTAGCCGAATGCTGGCAGCGTTAGCAGCCAGCTGCTAAAAACAAGAAGGCAGAGACCAGATCACGAACCACAAAGTGGGTCCCTAAAGCCCAATTTTATAGCATGTGCAGGTGAAGAACCTTTCAAGTATGATTACACATAAACATTATAAGGAAAAGTTGGTATAAGATAGTCACGAATCGTGGTGAATTCTTACCAGCCTCATACATTTCAAGACAGGGGTCTAGTATAATCAGCAAGGCCGAACGCTAGCAATGGCCAGTTGCTAAGAGCAGTCAAGCTAAAGTTAGTCCACAGTGTAACTGTAGATTAACCGGACCCCTGTGCCACTCGGATATAGACGTACCGAGCGAAGTCAGTCGTCTGTGGGTCCCGGTCTGCGTCGACGGTAAGATGAGATGAAATCCTGAGCGTCCTTGGGAGATGTTATTCGTCGCCTCTTTCCTTCCCCGGCCATGATGAACAGCTTGGCTGGATAATGAAGGGAGGGTTTGAGACCCATGTTGTACAGCTCCTTCATAACGTTGTTCAACTATCTCGGGACAGGAGTCTTCGAAAATGTGGATCGGGATATCCTTGTACTTCAGCTTACCCCTCTGCCTCCGAGCCTCACGCACCACCAACTCG
The DNA here is from genome assembly GCA_038087875.1 of Malacoraja senta. Taxonomy (NCBI): domain Eukaryota; kingdom Metazoa; phylum Chordata; class Chondrichthyes; order Rajiformes; family Rajidae; genus Malacoraja; species Malacoraja senta. The sequence continues at coordinate 1,877,658 of CM075990.1, read as the reverse complement.
CGGGTTTGGTATCTATGGAAGCAGATCACAACTACTCTGGGTTTCTCACCAGGGCTTGGCTTGGCTGTTAGCGTATGGTGGGCTCGGTCTAGCTCCGGGGCTGGTTCCAGTGTGTGTTCGCCAAGAGTCTCGAGCAGGAGTTGAGAGAAAAAAGCTGGTGTTTGGGGGCCTTCGATATTCTCGGGGAGATCGACTATCCTTATGTTATTTCGTGTCGTTATAGCTCGTATATCTTGGCTGGTGGTATCGGCAAAAGACTCTAATGACGAAAGACGGTGTTGGTGATCTAAAATAGTGGTCTGGATATTGTCCAGCTTCGTTTCCAGTTTGGTGAACGCTGCGTTGAATTCTGCCAGTAGCGATACCTTGTGCTCTGTTAACATGGCTGCTAGCGTGGCCATGCCGGTGCTGGTCGTCGGGTCTTCCGTCTTTTGCTCCTCTTTCTTTCCTCTGCTTGGCTTCTTTACGGCGTGGAGAGGTGCTGTCAATGGTGTTTAAATATTTATGGGTAGTTATAAAACTTAGGCTGAGCTATAATAAAAGTTGGAGGTGAACAGGTCGGGAGCGTGGAAAAGTGCGACTACTCCAACATGTCGCCCCCAGCGGATCACCAATGCACTGTAGTCTCTAAACAACCCTTCAGTAATTTTCCTTGCCCTCCATTTCAGAATAATAGTGTTTTAAGCCAAATACTCGGCACTAGCACTGGCAATAAATAAATAAATATAGCTCAGCTTTCCAGCCCCTTATCTCATGGGCCACGCTCGGCTGCAAATCGGTGTTACTCTGGTGGTCCATCTTCCTCTAGTCATGGGGTTGGGAGATTGGGGGGGGGGGGGCTCACAAGTGGAACAGCTTAGGGCCTCTCTTCATCTAAATCCGGCCCTGCGTATAGGGGAATTTGCAGTTCAATCTAAAAATAAAGATTAGTTGTTCCAGAGCTTGACAGTGCTTTTTTTTGTGACTGATCTAGCCTGGGGGGAAGCTTAGAAGAATGTATTTACATTGGGGGCTCGTCTGGAATCTCAACGGACCCCCAAACACATGCTTGCGATTAAGGGTGTTGAGCTGTCTCGATCGCGAGCGAAGAAATCGGCGCCATGGTGTGGTTTTCGCATCAATTTTCATCACTTCGCTAGTTGGAGCAGATCGATCATTTGCGAGCTTGGGAAAGGGTCCCAACGAGATTGTAGAACAGAGTCTAGCAAGCACTGGGGGCAAAAGTGCCTTAGGGGTTAGAGGGCCTACTAGGGTTGGGTTAAAGGCCCTTTCCTTAGGGTTAAAGGCCCATAAAACTAGGGTTGGGTTAAAGGCCCTTTCCTTTGGGTTGAAGGCCCATAAAACTTGGTCGTAATCTGTAGCTGCAGCTGCTGGCAAAAAACAAAAAACGATTCCATAAAAAAAACTAGAGGTTCGAGGCCTTGTCAACATCGGGTATCCAATTGAGTGGATATTTCAAGACGACCTGGGTGTACCAGTGCTAAGCGGCTAAGCACTGCGTCGTTGCTGGGAGTGCAGATCGACTGCCAGCGTGAAGAGGTTACGCGCTGACACCCGGTGCCAAGCAGGTGGAAAGGAAGAAGCCTTTTTGACAGGGTGAGCCTATGTTGGTTAAAGACCATGCCTGTTTGAGGTACCCGGATCTCTGAAAAGATGGGGGCGGACCCTCGTAAAGGCATCGGGCTCTCGGTGGTTAGAGTATAGATTGGTTGAGAATACTCTAATCCATTCGAGACTTCTACATCCGAACTAAATTTGAATTGGAATTTGCATATGTCGAGTTACACACCAAAAAGCTAATTAGAGCAAATTGAAATTTTTTGAGTCAAATTCTCTAAATTCAGAATCTCATATTGAGGTACTGGACAATTTAAAGTGTGCACCTATTTTGTTAGATTAATCTGTGTATATGAAAACTTTGAAGTGTGTATCGAGTGTTTAAGATCGATTCTGAATCGCGGCTGATCAACCAGGAGTTCGTACCCCCTCTGATCGATTAACATAGAAACATAGAAACATAGAAAATAGGTGCAGGAGTAGGCAATTCGGCCCTTCGAACCTGCACCGCCATTCAATATGATCATGGCTGATCATCCAACTCAGTATCCTGTACCTGCCTTCTCTCCATACCCCCTGATCCCTTTAGCCACAAGGGCCACATCTAACTCCCTCTTAGATATAGCCAATGAACTGGCCTCAACTACCTTCTGTGGCACAGAGTTCCAGAGATTCACCACTCTCTGTGTGAAAAATGTTTCCCCTTAATCCTTAATCTGTGACCCCTTGTCCTGGACTTCCCCAACATCGGGAACAATCTTCCTGCATCTAGCCTGTCCAACCCCTTAAGAATTTTGTAAGTTTCTATAAGATACCCCCTCAATCTTCTAAATTCTAGCGAGTACAAGCCGAGTCTATCCAGTCTTTCTTCATATGAAAGTCCTGACATCCCAGGAATCAATCTGGTGAACCTTCTCTGTACTCTAAGGCAACAATGTCTTTCCTCAGATTTGGAGACCAAAACTGTACGCAATACTCCAGGTGTGGTCTCACCAAGACCCTGTACAACTGCAGTAGAACCTCCCTGCTCCTATACTCAAATCCTTTTGCTATGAATGCTAACATACCATTCGCTTTCTTCACTGCCTGCTGCACCTGCATGCCTACTTTCAATGACTGGTGTACCATGACACCCAGGTCTCGTTGCATCTCCCCTTTTTCTAATCGGCCACCATTTAGATAATAGTCTACTTTCCTGTTTTTGCCACCAAAGTGGATAACCTCACATTTATCCACATTATACTGCATCTGCCATGCATTTGCCCACTCACCCAGCCTATCCAAGTCACCTTGCAGCCTCCTAGCATCCTCCTCACAGCTAACACTGCCCCCCAGCTTCGTGTCATCCGCAAACTTGGAGATGTTGCATTCAATTCCCTCGTCCAAATCATTAATATATATTGTAAATAGCTGGGGTCCCAGCACTGAGCCTTGCGGTACCCCACTAGTCACTGCCTGCCATTCTGAAAAGGACCCGTTTACTCCTACTCTTTGCTTCCTGTTTGCCAGCCAGTTCTCTATCCACATCAATACTGAACCACCAATACCGTGTGTTTTAAGTTTGTATACTAATCTCTTATGTGGGACCTTGGCGAAAGCCTTCTGAAAGTCCAGATTGTTGATTAGTACCTGATAGCGAAGAGTAGGGAAATAAATTTGTAGTAAAGAGTAATCTGACGGGAAAGGTACCCCCAAGTCAAAGTATTTAGTGTGAGGAAAAAGTACCTGAAGGTAAAGAGTAGCTAATAAAGAACTAGTATCCCTCAGCAAAGAGTACCCTAGGAAGGGGAAAGTCTTCTGTATCGGAGGGAGAGGTTCACTGGTTGATAGCAGCGCGACGCAGGATTTAAATATTGTAATTTGCTTTTGAAACTGTGTATTAAAGATTGCTGTTAGTGTGTTGTGGTTATAGTGTATTGCATTGCCTGTGATAGAATTTAGTGAATCTTAAGTGTACATAGTTCCTTCAGACTGGAATTGTGTATAAATACTTTGTTGCGTGTAATATACATTTGGAAAGCGTTAAGATCGTGAATTGTTAAATTGTACTGATTGTGCATTGTGCCTTCGAGCCAGCACCGCCATTCAATGTGATCATGGCTGATCATCTCCAATCAGTACCCAGTTCCTGCCTTCTCCCCATATCCCCTGACCACTATTTTTAAGAACCCTATCTAGCTCTCTCTTGAAAGCATCCAGAGAACCTGCCTCCACCGCCCTCTGAGGCAGAGAATTCCACAGACTCACCACTCTCTGTGAGAAAAAGTGTTTCCTCGTCTCCGTTCTAAACTGTGGCCCCTGGTTCTGGACTCCCCGAACATCGGGAACATGTTTCCTGCCTCTAGCGTGTCCAAGCCCTTAACAATCTTATATGTTTCAAACGTGTAAGAATTTGGTTTAGTTGGGAATGTATTAATATTGAAGTCCGATCCGTGGTTGTTCGATCGGGGGTTCGTATCCTTCTGATTGATTGCTTCGGGGGAGGGATTGTTCCGTCGACCGAGCACACCACGAGGAGGAATTAAAATAGTGTGTGGTTTAATTGTGATAATAAGTGAATGCTTGCAGTTTATATTGGAGTGTGTTTCTGTTTACTTCTAATAGGTGGTATAGTTTCTTGCTTGGGTATAGTTTTGCTTATGTGGTTTTGGTTTATTTGTCTTTCTTAAATGGAGATATTTTGAGTGGGAGAGACTGCTGCTATTTGAATATTAAGCACCTTAATCTGGGAGACTGAGGATTCTTCCGGAGCTGTTTACAGGTTGAAAGTTGGATGAGTGGTTGTGAATGAGATGTAACTGATAAGAGAGTTGGGTGCACAATTGAATAGAGGAATTGAATAGAGCGATTGAATAGAACGATTGAATAGCGATTGAATTGGAAGGGTTGGCTGTATGATTGTGTGAGAAAGGTGTGAGACTGTTAGCCCTTGGAAGAAGTTAGCTATTATTCGGATGTGATCTGGGTAGCCTTGGAGACTGAAAGGGAGGAGCGAATTATTGAAGAGGTGTGAAGTGTTAGTGAGTCAGAAATGTATCTGTAGCTGTATCGTTTCTAGTGTACAAGGTCATGGGAAATAATCTGGAGAAGGATTTAACGACCACTTCTGAAAGCCCATTACAAATAATGTGTGATGAATTCCCTCTGAAAGTTGAGAGGTTACGAACATTTTCGGGAAAGTTAAATAGTTAGGAATTGAATTATGGCCGATGGGTGGTCTGAAGTCAGTGACTGGGATAAGGTACATTGAGAAAATTATCCAACAATATGGGAATAGCAAAGAAGGAAATGAACATAGAATTATGGAGAATGTATTATATGAAGAGGCACATTGGAGGACGGCAGCCTCTAAAAGAAGTGGGAGCTGGTCCTTCTCTGGATATTTTTGGAAAGAAAGAGAAAAATGTTAAAGATCGGAAGCAGGAGCAGAGAAGAGCGGAGACTCTTAAAGGGGAAGTGGCCCAGACAACAATTAAATTTAGCAAGTGGCCAGTGTGGACATTGAAGGGAGGGAAGCCCAGTATTTAAAAAGATGGGCTGACTTTTTTGGTATAGAATCACAGCCTTCCTCCAAGCCATCTCACGTGTGTAGCTTGTGAACAGGGCACTCGAGTGGAGTCAACGGCATCTGTGACTCCACCTACTAAATTTGAACCTGAAGGGAGAAATTGGAAGGGGATTCTCGGCCCCGATTGATTTATTGGAAAAGGATAGCACGGTGAGTCAAGGGGCAAGAAGTAAAGTTCCTTATAAACCGGTGCCAGAACAAATTAAATGGACAGCAGGAGAAGTAAAGGAATCATTCATAAAATATAGAGACTCCATTAACGGAGGAAGCAGTGCTACTGAGGGTGAGACAATAGCGGGTTATAAGATAGTTGATCCTAATATAGCCCATATCATGGAAGTAGAACGAATTCCCCGTAGGCAATTCCCTGTCAGAAAGGTGCTTACTCCCACTTTTGATCTGGATATTGCAGTAGGTGTAGATCATCCCCGGGCTACAGACGCCCCCATGCCAGTGAAACCCAGTTCGACAATGACTATGAGTGAAGACCCAGACGAGAAAGATTCAATTGCTTCATTTGAGGAATAACTAAAACTTAATTTGTATGGCCATTACCCTGACTCTCAAAGCTTATGGGAGGCAGTGCAACGATTGATTACCCCGAAGGATAACACTAAATTTTTGATGATATTGGGGTACGCTACACATGAAGCCTTAGTGGAGCAGGTAGCAAGAGAGAGTGACAGGGAAAAGCCTATCTTTGCTGTTCTTATCAAATCCTTCCAGGGACCAGTGGAATTAATGCAGAAACTGGAAATTAGATCAAAAGAAGAGGAAGAGTTTGAGGCTCCATCCAGATTACTTTCGGGACATGCCTATTCCAGAGCCTGATTTTCCTCAGTTCGACGGGAGAAGAGACAGAACGGTTGGGCCAGATCAGTGTTATGTCTGTGGGGCATGGGAGCAAAGCTTGCCCTAGGAGGGATCATAGAGGAGGAAGGGGTCGAAGGATCGGGTCACGAGGTCCAAGATGTCTATTGATCCCAAGGGGCTATAGGGATACTTGGGACGCTGAAGATCAAAGCAGAGGACGCTGGCTAGAGGATCAGGGGGTGGGAAACTAAACACTTTTCTCGCAATCGAGTCCATTTCGGTAGTCCTGATCTGCCAGCCAGTCCAGAGTGTGGACGGAGCAACCTGACCCCTGCCTCAGAACCAGAAATGAAATCTGAGGAAATAGAACATACCCTCCTCATAACACTGAGATGGTCCAGGGAAAATAGTAGCAACCACTATTTAAAATCAGAACGAGAGAATCCTCTTACCTGGAAGGAAGCATAAAGAAGAGGTAGAAATGTCAAGATTTGGAAGCCAGGTCAAGGAGGCAGAATTTGCGAATAATAGGAGTTAAAGAGGGGGCAGAGCACGGCTCTCAAATGCGTGATTTTATCACTAATTTACTTAAAGATGTTTTCAAACTGCCAGAAAAAACAAAGATAGATGTGGCTCATCGTGTTAGTCGCTTCCAAAGAGGAGCGAATGCTCCACCACGTCAAATTATCGTAAAGTTCTTAGACATTTCGACTTTGGAAAATTTATTAAAGAAGATATCCTATGGAGAAAATCTTACATTTGCTGATAATATTGTTAGATTTTACAGAGACTACCCTCGGGAAATACTGGCAAAAAGACGCCAGTTTAAAAGTGCAAGCAGTATTTTACAAGGACATTCTGAAGTTCGTTACGGTGTTATCTACCCTGCTAAAATGTTAATCGCGTACAGGGCTGAGCAACGTTCATTTACGGATCCGGACTCAGCTTGCAAATATGCCCAAAAGATTTTAAATAAAATTCAAGGAAAAACTAATGAGACACTACGCCCGCTGAACTTGTTTTTTACTTTGTTTAGACGGTTCTCAGACAGACTTATCTGGCCAGAATGTGTTTTTTAATAACAGAGTCCTAACTTTATCTTGAACTGAAAAACTGAGGCTCAACAGATGGAATGTTCAAGGTCGCAGGCTCTGCGCCAAGTTTTTCAGCCCTGATAACTATTAGAATGTTCTTTTTTGAATTTAAAACAGTCTTGTTGGTCTGCCTTTGTCTCAGTACTATATGATCTATTATTTAGATATACAGCATATAACTAACTAACTAATTAACTATATATACGCAATAAACGTAATTAACGCTAAAGGTTTAATGTATTATACTAACATGACTAACTATATAGTAGGAAGGATGGGGGAGGTTAGACAGATATTCTAAATACTAATTACGAATCAACTAACATACAGGCTAATGAAAAGTGTGATTAATGACGAGGTACTTTAACCCATAATAATTCTATTTTATTTTATTGTAAATCTTCTAGCTTTTCTTCTATTTTATTTTAAATTTTTTAGCTATTAATCGACCTGACATGATAATTTTGGTTATAAGTGGAGGAAACCGACTAATGTTGGATGATACTTTACTAGGGGGGCAAAGCCCAGTGCATAATTCCATCGACGGAGGTCAATTTAAAATTAAACTTAGCCACCATAGGTGGCTTTTTTGTAAGATATCGCTTTTTTGGTAACTTACACTCACTTTTTTTGTTTATTCACTATTATGAGTTATATGATTTAACAATCTTTATGAACACTTCATTTTAAGTTTTTCTCTTTCCCTTAATTATGTTTAATAGTGTCAGGAGATGTAAAACTAGTGCAGAAATTATGAAGGACAACCCTGGACTCGGGATTTCGAGGTACTTGGCTGCATCACATGAATTATACATTCTGGTAATAATAGCCAATGCAAGATAATAGTCGAATAAACACCGGAGGTCTCACTTTTTGTAGTTGGAACATTAGAGGTGTGAATGAGCCAATTAAGAGGGGTAAAATTCTGGCACAATTAAAATCATTAAACATTGATATTGCTTTCCTACAAGAAACGCATTTGAAACAACAAACTCAGATCAGATTAAGGGCAAATTGGATAGGTCAAACCTACTACTCCGCATTCACTTTTAAAGCAAGAGGCACGGCCATTATAATTCGGAAAGGTATACCTTTTAAATTAAAGAAGTCCATATCTGATAAAGAGGGAAGATACGTTATAGTCACGGGAGAAATTTATAATACACCATTAACTATGATAAATATTTATGCGCCTAATTTTGATAACCCCCAATTTTTAAAGAAAATAGTAGATATAATTGCAGAGCATAATTATCAAAATATTATAATGGGGGGAGATTTTAATTGTGTTATAGACCCATATTTAGATAAATCAATAAAGGTAGGGAAGCGTCTAGTTAAAACTAAGACCTGTGAATTTTTAAATACTTATATAAAAAATAATAACATAACTGATGTTTGGAGAATAGCAAACCCAATTGGAAGGGAATAATCATTTTACTCGTCGGCTCATAAAACGTATTCACAAATTGACTATTTCTTATTGGATACAAAATTAATCCCGTATACGATTAAACCATCATATCATAATAGTATTATTTCCGATCATTCACCACTGACTTTTATACTTAAAATCGAGGGAATGCCAGGTATAAAATCTTTTTGGAGATTCAACGCACAAATATTAAATAACCCGCAGGGTTATGAGTATATAAAAGAACAAACAAAATTCTTTTTCGACATAAATGAGACGCCGGGTATTTCTGTATCGCTATTATGGGAAACCTTTAAGGCATACATTCGCGGTGCTATAATCTCTTATCAAAGTTATAAAAATAAAGAAAATAAAAGAGAACTTCAGAGGATAGAACAGGAAATAAAATCACTAGAACTGGACAATGCAAGTGACCCAACCATAGATAAACATAATAAGATAACCTTATTGAAATATAAACTCAATAGAATATTATCGGGTAGAGTAATAAGACTATTCCAAATTACAAAACAGGCACACTTTGAATTTGGGGATAAGCCACATAAATTATTAGCGAGGCAACTGGAGCAACAAGAAAAGGAAAATACTATCACTAAAATTAAATCTGATAAGCGTGAGCTTCTAACATTACCAAAGGATATTAATAAAAGGTTTGCCCAATTTTATCATAATTTATACACAACTAAAATAAATACAGATGATAGTAAAATTACAATTTTTTTAGATATTTGCAACCTCCCTAAATTGAATAGTTTAGAACAAGAGGAATTAGGAGCACGGATTACTAGTGAAGAAATAAAACAAATAATAAACTGATTGAAAAATGGGAAGACCCCAGGACCAGATGGTTTTAGCAATGAATTTTATAAACGATTTCAGGAGTCACTTGTACGAAGATTACTCAACTTATACACACAGGCTTATACCGAAAATAAACTACCAGAAACGTTAGCAGAATCAACAATAACGCTTATACCAAAAAAAGATAAAGATTTAGATGAACCGGGTTCTTACAGAGCTATATCACTTCTAAATACGGATCAGAAAATCTTAGCAAAGATTCTAGCAAGAAGACTGAATAATTATATTAATAAATTAGTAAACCCGGATCAAACGGGATTTACACCCAAAAGACAATCATTTAATAACTTGAGAAGGCTTTTCAATATAATGTACTCTCACAAAGAGGACATTGAAGATATTTCAGTCGTTACGCTGGATGCAGAGAAGGCATTTGATCAGGTAGAATAGCAGTATTTATATAAGGTACTCCAAAAATTTAATACGGGAGAGAATTTTATTAGATGGGTTAAACTACTTTATGATAAACCTACGGCAAGAATATTAACTAATAATATGTTATCTCCAAAATTTTATTTATCAAGGGGTAATAGGCAGGGTTGTGCCTTATCACCATTGCTATTTGCCCTTATGATAGAACCGCTGGCTGAAAGGATTAGAAATCATCCGAATATTCACGGATATAATACCAAGGACTCAAAGAATAAAATTTCATTATATGCTGATGATATTCTTTTATATATTACTAATACACAAACGAGTATCCCCACCTTATTAACACTAATTGAGGAATTTGGTTCTTTTTTAGGATATAGAATAAATTGGAATAAAAGCAAAATTATGTCTTTAATACCACAGGATGCGAGACACATTAAAATTCCCTTTCAAAATTGCAACAGAAAAATTCAAGTATTTAGGTATTCAAATTACGAGAAGCCACAAATCATTATTTAGCGCCAATTTTATGCCACTATTAAATAAACTGAATGTTATGATTAAATTTTGGAAAACGCTCCCACTCTCATTGATAGGTAGAATTAACGCTATAAAAATGACTTTCTTACCACAATTAATATATTTGTTTCAAGCGATCCCAATATATATTCCGAAATATTTTTTTCAAAAAACTAGATTCTAATATCACTAATTTTATATGGGATTATAGAGCACACAGAATTCAACGAAAGCATTTGTGTAAACCTAAAGAAGTTGGGGGTTTATCACTACCTAACTTTACGTATTACTACTGGGCAGTGCATATTAAGAACATAATGTACTGGTTGGATAGTTCCACTCACCAGTCGGAGTGGATAAGAATGGAAAAAGAGGAGTGTTTCCTGTACGATATAGGAACGATCTTGTTCTCACCGATAAAATTGAATAGTATAATATATAAGAAGAACCCAATTATTCACAATACAATAAGAATTTGGAAACAAATAAAATTATCCTTGAAATTAAATAATCTATCAGTATTAACCACAATTCTGAATAATCCTGCATTCAAACTATCTCTTATCGACAAAACATATAAACAATGGGATAGATTGGGGATTAGGAAAGTAGGAGATATGTATGAACTGGGCAAATTGTTATCATTTCAACAATTAAAATTAAAATTTAAACTGAATGATAATCAATATTTTAAATATATACAGATATGTGACTTTATGAAGAAATATATACATAGATTTCAAACTATATTTTTAGACCCTTTTGAAGAAGCAATGAATATTAAGGCTGATTCACAAAAACTAATATCATAATTTTATAATAGTATATTAAATAGAGAATTACCCTCAACAGAGGCACTAAGAGAAGATTGGGAACATGAACTAATGTAAAAGATCCCGAAAGATAGATGGGAAAAGTATCTGATGAACACACATAACTGTTCCATTAATGCAAGACATAATTTAATTCAATTTAAATTATTACATAGACTATATTATTCAAAAACGAGGTTGAATAAATTCTACCCAAATGTCTCTCCCTGATGCGATAAATGTTTGTTTCAAAATGCCAATATAACACATTCATTTGTAGGATGTACAAAGTTGAATAAATTTTGGAGCGATATATTTGATATATTTACAAAGCTCTTCAAGTCAAGAATAGAACCTAATACGGAATGGATTATATTTGGAATAATAGTAGAAGATATCAATTTAAACAAAGACCAAAAATATACTTTAATTATGGGTTAATAATTGGAAAGAAATTGATACTTAAATTTTGGAAAAATACAGCTATACCAACTATTAAAATGTGGATTAGGAATATGACGGACATAGCACACCTTGAAGAAATGAGACTCTGCCCAATAGATAAATATGACCAATTCTTAAGGAGTTGGTCCCCTTTCATCGACTTTTTGGAGTCATGTGATGCAGCAGTACCATAAAGATTACTGATTTCAGGTCAGGTCGTGGATAGATTTACATCTCCGAACAAAGATTTGAAAATTTCTTTTTTAAGGGTCTTTTTCTACTATTTCTACTTTCTATTTTTTCTTTTCTTATATACACACTTCACGTTTTTCTATTTTCTACTATTTATTTTTCCTCTTTTTCTTCTCTCTATTTTTTTTTTCCTTTTTTTTTTTTACCTCCTTTTCAAAAACATAAAACTAGAGGTTGTACATAGAATGTATTACGTTTTGACATAGTTGGCACCTAAAATTAGGTACCACTGTATTGTTTTGTATTGTATTAACTTCTAATAAAATAAAAAATAAATAAAAAGAAGAGGTAGCAATTATAGGAAACTGCCTTAATTGTGTCAAATCGGGATCAAGAACTGATAGAAAGGAGCAAAACATTAATAAAGAAACCAAGAAAGAGACAAAGTAGCTGGTGTCAGAAGACAAAGAAATAAAACTCTATTAGATTGGCACTAGGGAAAGGAAGAAAAGAATCTATTGTGCAGGAGGTGTACGAGTGAGGAATAGGAGCAAGTGTAAACTCGTTTAATAACTTTTTGTTGAGTTGTTGTGCCTTCAGGACAGTACTGCTTATGACATGCCACTATCTGGGGAGTGAGGTAAAAGAGTATGTGGACTCTGAAGAAAGGGCAGAAGACACAGCTCAGGTAGGATGTGTAACCATCACTTCCATCCAAGTAGCTCCCCAGAGACAGAGATCAACAGAGAGAAGGAAGTGATACTGTCCTGTCCCTTTAACGTTCACAACCCAGGAAAGGCCAGCAGAAAAGAAGACTGTTCCTCATAGTGATTTTCCTGCTCCTGCAAATTAAAAAAGACATATACACCCTAGTGCCCAACCTTACCAACGTGACATAGTAATTGACACCGGTGAAAAAGGAAGAACAATGTCTCAGGAATTTAAAGAAATATAGACAGCCTCTAGAGACCATTGAGGCAAGCTCCAACTTAAAAGAGTTAACTGAATATGGAAATCTGTGAATGAAAACTCCTCTGTGGTTTGGGGACACCTACTTTGCGCCTAAATTTTAGCTATTGGGAATAAACTGACCAATTCTAAATTAGATCTCTAAATTGTGTAGTGATGAATTGGAAGGACTTTGAAATTTGAGATTTAGAAATGGCCTATGGGATAAGACTTAAACGTATTTGAAATTTGAGAATTAACCTGGTATCTTTCATTGTCTCACCCCCAGATAGACAGCCAGGGAAGGGAAGGAGTGGTAACGGTCATGAAGGGAAGGATGCAACTTGGCAGAGGTGCGGTATTGTAGAACATGAATAAATATCCGGGGAACGTGAGAGATGACATGAAAGTAATAAGAATGAGGAAGTGCAGATAACAAAGTTCCCCTTCAAGAAGTTAATGCTGACCACCAAGAGAAGAGTTACTGTAAGAAAGAGTGATGGGGTTATAAGAAGTACCAGGGGAGGGTACTTGTTGTCAGAGTCGATGTATTTGACCAGTGGATCGAGATTTATCTAACCTTTGATAATAAATTGGCTACTATTATTAAGGTGTAAAAATTCTCCCTAGCTTCGGTATTCTTAATTTAAAACAATGATCCACAACATTTGGAAAGAAATTGATGAAATTAAATAGGTGGGAATTCCACAGCAATTGGATTGAATTGTGTTTATCGGCCACAAGCTGTGGATTGGAAAGGGGTAAGACAGACGCTGAAACTCTAAATAGTAAATTAAAGGCTGAGACTGAATTTAGCTGAATTGAAGCATTCCCCATGGTTGTTTTCAATAAGAGTCACGCCTGTAGGGAAATTTGGACTAAACCCAGCTGAAATTCATATGAGGAACCTTCATTGAAGGTTCAGGAGTACATTGGAAACCACCATGTGACTGCGCAGATAACTGACTACATGTTAGCGTTGATCATAGTATGGGAAGGATTGCATCATGGGATAGTAATAGTGTATAGATAGAAGCCTTTTGTTGACAGTGGATGACAGGAATGCATGGGAGAGCATCAGTGAAAGTCTGGATTGCTAACAGATTCGTCCCAGGTTCTCTTAGGAATTATATGTTCTGCTATGGATCAAGTACAGAAGGATTGGTGACATGGATGGATGGGATTCGCGCCCACAAAAACTCGGGAGGTGAAGACTCATCAGACGGGAATTATGAAGCTATGCACGCGAAAACGCGGGAAGCTTGATGAGATTCTGGGAAGATACATCATCATCTTGTTGTTAATATGTTTGACATAATGTAATAGTCACTAATGTATATTTGGTTATCATAATGATGGTTATCATATGATAAAAGGGAGGAATGTAAATCCTGGCTAAAACAGAGCAATAATAGCGGCAACATTTAGTAAAGGCTTCATGCATTGTTAGGCCATTTTTGTCAAGTCTGTGTTTCTTTAAAATACAAGACAAGCTGTTGATGGTGGCATTAAGTCTAGGGCCCAGATCAGTGTTGCAGATAAGAAATGTATGAGTATCTCTTCAATTGACAGAATGAATGAGATTTCTGCAGAAGACCTCCAAAGAAGTGTAAAATGCATGAAGTTGATTGGATTACTGGAAAAGCATTGTATATATTGTAAATAATGTTGCGAGACAGTTACCCTGCAGTTTGATGATTGGCCAAAGTGTTAAGCCCTGGCAGGGTTGTTTTGAATTCCAGGGCAAATGTTGCATTATTCAAGTTAAGTTAGCTTCTTCCAGAAGCTTCTCCTGAAACAATGTATGTGAGATTCTGTTATTGGTTTGGGGAACTGTCAATAATGTATTATTGTAATTAATATGTTTGATTGGATTATAAAGAGACCACCCCTATGTACTTCAGTACCTCAAGGTTCGGGGACCTATAAAAGGCAGCCCTACGAGGTCCTTTGTCGATCTTCTGGAAGAGCGCTTGGGACTGCGTGACCTTTTGGAGTGTTTCTGTTTGCACGAGGCTGAAGGGCTTGGCCAGGCAGATACAAGGATCGAACCCACGGTGGTTTAGATATCGTATTGGGGAATTTGCTGTTCAACCTAAAAATAAATATTAGTTGTTCCAGTGCTTGACAGTGCTTTTTGACTGAACTAGACTGGGGGGAAGCTTAGAAGAGCGTATTTACAGCATTAGTGATTTCTTTAAGTTTTCAAAGGCCTCCTGCGCTTTCTTAGTTAGTTGGAATTCACCCTCTTTACTAGTATAGAGTATTGGCTCTTTAGTTTCTAAAGCTATGTTAGGGATCCAAGGTCTACAATAATTGACCATACCAAGCCATTGCCTCATTTGTTTGGCTTCTCTAGGAATCTGGAATTCACAGATGGGTTCAAGTCAGCTTTTTTCTAGGCTCCTTTCGGTTGCCGAAATTATGATCCCTAAAATCTTTATTTTCTCCTGGGCCATCAGTACTTTCGACTGGGAGATCACATATCCCAAATTAGCGAGATGGTTTAATAATTGTGCAGTATCTTCACGGTTGCTTGGTTCATCTTTGCTGGCCACTAATATGTCATCGACGTACTGCACTAAGGTAGACTTTCTTCTGAAATTTAAAGAACTCAATTGTTCTTGTAGACACCTGGAAAATAAAGTAAGCAAATTGATGAACTCTTGAGGCAATGGTCCAGGTGTATTGCTGGCCTCTATATGTGGAAGCAAACAAATATTGGCTATCCTTGTGGAGAGGCAAGGAAAGGAATGCGTGTTGCAAGTCGACTATTGAGAAGATTTTTACTTCAGCTGGTATCAGAGCCAAGATGTGAGCAGGGTTTGGCACTAGCGCATGGAGCGGTACTACAACTGAGTTAATCGATCTTAGTTCTTGGACCAGTCTTTACTTGCCTTCCTTTCCTGGTTTTGGAACTGCAAGGATTGGGGTATTACAGATGGATTGGCATTTTACTAGAATTTCTTGCCCAAGCAGCCCCCGAATCAATTTGTCAATGCTGTTGATGGCCTGCAGTTTCAGTGGATACTGCTGTATCAAACACAGTGTTACCCCTTTCTGGAGAGCTACTTGGATGGGATCGATGTGCACGCATCCTACCTGAGCTGTGTTTCTGCCCAAACTTGAGGGTCCACATAATTGCATACCTCACTCCCCAGATGCTGGCGAAGCCGGGTAGCAACTGTCCTTGGGGCCTGATAGGACTCAACAACATACTGGTTAGACAAATTTTGCTTTTCATAATTATTCGGGTCTGCCCTTTCCACCATTACTCCTAGTTCTTTTGCACTTGCTGGATAGTTTACTTTTCTTGTGATGTAAGGAGCAACCCCTGCAGTCCTTTTCCATATATTCACTGGTACCTCAGCGTATTCCGCAGCGCCCTCCTTTACCTTCAACTAGTGCCAACATTCTTATTCCCACTTTGTTCTCTCACATCACTAACAGTTACTTTGTTTCCCTTCTTAGTTTCTTTACTACTTGTTGTTTGCTCTTCTCATACTCTGCTCTATTCTGTCTTCTTGATGGCCATTCCCTGCTCCAGTGATCTAATTGGTTACAATTGAAACAAGCCCCTGAGGCTGCTATTTTCTTCACTTCAAAATATTTCTCCGGGTAAGTATGGGGCTGTCTATAATTCCTTCTTGACTCTGGATTGTCTTCCCTTACTGTCTTCCTGGTACAATTTTCGGTGTTTATTGTGATGGTATACTTAATTTCTTTATTTCGATAAATTATTTTGATGGGTCCTGAGGTAAGGGTCAGGTTGTTCTGTCCATTAATTCTGGACTGACTAGCTAATCAGGACTGCGAAAATGGATTGGTCTGTGAGAAAGGTGTTTGTCTTCTTGGTCCCTGATCTCCTGGCCAGCTTACTCTCTGTTCTCTCTGATCTCTAGGATTTAAAGATTTCCTGTAATCTCTAGGATCTTGAGTGCTCCTGTAGTCTCTAGGATCCCAAAAGTTCCTCTGATCCTGATAATCTCTTCTCAGACCCCTTCCTTCAATTCGTTCCCTAGTCGGACATGCTCTACTCCAATGCCCTGTTCCACCACAAGTATAACACTGATCTGGTCCCAGTATTTTAGTATTTCTTCTCAAATTTGGTCTCGGAGAAATCGGCTCTAAGGCAGGTATCTCATCGTAAAGTGGATCTGGATAATTTGGGATCTTAGATTCTTCTATTCTAAACTTCAGTAATGTTTTAGGACTCCACAGTCCGAAGTCAGATTTTGGCACCTCTTTCTCAATTATATATTCTGATTTTGGTTTAACTGCAGGCTGACTTTCCTGTTTTTTTTAGATCTTTCCAGTGGTATCTTACTGCCTGAGCCATCTGACTGGCACTGTTTCCGACCAGTCCATATTATTAGTTTTAATTGATTCAGCCACACTGGTTGGAAGTCTTCAACAATATGGCACAGTATTGTGGAGAATTTGCCCTATTTCGATAATTTAGGTTACCTAATTGGTACAAGTACAATTCTGAAAATCTTTCGAAGAACTCATCTGCTCCCTCTGCCTTTTTCGGTCTTACATCCAAGATTCTAGCTAGATCAATTGGTTTCTGAAGAGTATTCGCAAGGGCAGTTAAAACGGCATCTTCTCTTGCGCTATTGTCTGCGATCACATTAGACAGTGCTTCATGAGTTGGGTGTCCTAGGGTTGCAAGGAATCTAGTATGTTCAATCGGAGTAATTATATGCTGGATCACTGCCCATAAATCTCGTGAGTCTGCGTGATACACACGCATTGTGGTTCTAAGGTAATCTACAAAGGAAGCAGGTGATTTCTTATGGTCTGGTATCTTGCTCAGTACTGCCATCATCTCATTCGGCTTCCAAGGGGTATAGATATCTATAGTTCGGGGATTATTTGCACCCACTGCACTAACCGGATCAAAAGCCAGATTAGGCATTTCCCTGACTTCTTCTTTCGTGTGGCATGCACAGCCTAAAGTTGTTGGACAACTTGTTCTATTTGATCTTCTGTTTGTGCACGTCGAGTTGATTGCATTAGTCGAAACAGGATGGACCACGTGAAGGTTGCAATCTTCCACCCCATTTCCCTGACTGGGAACTGCCTACGGGATGTTTGCTCTGCTTTCAGAATTTTTGCCATATCGGGATCTCCTTCAGTGTCTCCAGCTATTGTCTCACCATCAGATATGTCTTCCTCTTCATTAGGGGGGATCACGGTACCTCCTAAATGACCCCTCTCTGTTCTCTCGCTGCTCGTCTAATTCGTCTAGGCTTAGGCTCACTAAAATACTCTGGTGGTTGTACTATGTCTCTAATAACCACTTTCTCCATAAATACTGGAGCTATCTTTTTTGTTTTATTCCTGGTACCATGAGCTACTGGACTACCTGCTGTCAGTGGAGCGGTTGGAGTCAAAGAATCCTGTACTGGTGTTGCGGCTGTTTGTAAAGCAGGCTTTGTTGTGGAATCTGCAGGTGGTGTTAAAGGTGCTGCAGGATCTGAGTGTCTGTTGTGTGCACAAGCTAAACAATGTGTAGATGGATTACGGGGAACGCAAGAGGAATAAGATGGAGGCTGTGAACTTCTTCTAATTCTAACACTTTCCCAATCTTCCAAATACTCGTCTTCTCCCCCTCAAAGCCAATGCCAACCACCGGGTCCTTAAATTCAAGATCTACTGGTGCCAGTTTCCCTTCCGAAGATTTTTTTCTCTCCTGCTCCTGATCTCTAGTACATCCACACCCCTCTCACAAGGTGCCTGGAGGTTGGTTTACTTCATTATCTTTCAGTTCTATCCCAAGTTTTGAAGCTTCTTCCTTCCAACTCACCATTATCACGGCCTCTAAATTCGCTTTCTGATCTTCATAATATTTTCTCCACAATCCTATTAACTCATTCGCTGCCTCACTGTTACTGCATTGCCAAATAATCTGTTTGATATACTTCAATGTTCCCACGCCCCCCTCGGACCATAAATCATCTCCTAATTTCCTATTCAACGCTGCCGAAAAGTTTTTTAATCTCTCAGCCATTTCTGGAAACTCGCTACACACTAACTGGAGCGGGGCTTTCTGGGTCTTCAATTGTATCTCGTTCAATATGATTTCCCATTGTTTTTAACAATGGAAACAAAGTCTCAACAATTCACATACTCTCTCAACAATTCACACTTCTCTCACAATCTCCTAGACTATCAAACTCGCTCCCAAACAATGGCCAAAGGTTCCGCAGCACGTCAGCAGTCTCGCACTTCTCACAACACAATCACGCAATCCAATCTACTTCCAAATCCTGGGTACCCAAAAATTCCTCTACAGTCTCACACAAACTACACAAACATTCAACCTGTAAACAATTTTAAGTAACAGTCCTTGGTCGACAAAAAGTTAAGGTGCTTCAGTGAACAATCAAACACAATCAAACACACCAGCAGCAAATTTCCTGCACTCAAAACATCTTAATCTGGACGCAGACAAATGAGCTCTAAACATTCAAGCAAAATTGTACGTAGACAAGAAACTATACCACTTATCACTATCATGCATATACAGTCCCGATTCGAACCACTATTACAACAGTGCATGTAACTCAAAACTTTAAATCAAAGGCAAGACACAGTAAATACAATAAAGCAATGGCAAAATTTTAATACACTTTAAACTGTAACTTTAACAATTAGCAATTCCAACAATATATTTTTATTATACACAAGTTA
>CM075990.1:1800158-1858141 GCA_038087875.1 Malacoraja senta | reverse complement strand
TCCTTTTTAAACAACAGGGAGTTGTGTATATTGCGGCAATCTCCTAGCAGAGGCAGATAAACCGATACAATCTAGATTTATGGTAAGCATGACGTGATTTAGGGGGAGATGTGGGAAGAATCCTTCATGGAATTGGGATAAGAACCTGGTGTGTACAGCGTGAAAAAGTGGATGAAATTCGGTTGTTGGGTGCATTTAATACGTGTCCAGATGTTTCGCTCAGGCACCGAGCGCTATGGATGAATTGCTGGGCCACGGTTTTAATACCATCTGGTATTAAACCGCCAGGGTGGGAAGAAGTGTAGTCCAGATAGACATGGAAGTCAGTGGGGTTATAGTGGATGTCTGTCAGTAGTCTATCACCTGGACAGTGAGGTCAAGAATTGCCATCTAAGAATTAAAATTGCCATCTGGCGGCGAGCACAACTTGAGTTTACTGACACGTTTCGCAAGTCCACGTTAGTCTGGTTCTCTGAAATGGCCGATCTGTGGGAACGAGACCATTTCTCTGGTGATATGGGCCACCTGACACACATGATGGGTAAATATTTCCACTCCATGGTAATATAATGAATTCTGTTTGGAGATTGTGCACCTGCCACCGGACACACAAGATGTTACATTACAATTTCACTGTTCAATTATTACACAGACTGGCTCCTCAATGTGGTAATAACAAACTGCTCGCGATCAGCTTCGAGCTTAGTGTTTCAATGCGAACTTGCACAAATCAACTGCACCGTTCGCAGAGTACTTTTAAAGAGTTCCAGTAAAGTACCCACGTCAATGTGAGCAGGGAAATATGCTGAAGATGAACACGCTTCTGTTGGTTTTAGGCGTTCTTCTGTCGCTGCATCTGCAACTTTACCGTTCGGATGAAAATGAAGTGAAGGGAAGGCTCATATACCAAGGTAAGTGTATCAATTCTGACTTCTTCCAGGATCTTTTTTATTGAAGCATAGTCTTGTGGCTTAAGACTTGGCGCGGCGATAGGCGCCAGACTGTGTTTTGTGGAGAGTAGCTCTTCAGATTGGAGGGAAGTGATCAACGGTATGCTGCAGGTATCGGTGCTGGGCCCGGTGTTGTTGAAAACACATATTAACGATTTAGATGAAGATGCAAGTTGCATGATTTGGAAGGTTGAAATTGGTGGTGTGCTGGAGAATACTGAACAATTTATGACGTGCAACAATAAATAGATTAACTTGGAAAGTGGGCAATAGCAATGGCAGATGGAAGTTATCTCAAACAGCTGCGAAGTGGTGCATTTTTTGGCAAGTTAAACCAGGGTAGAATGTGGACAATAGATGGCAGGTACGTGGGGAATCGTGTAAAACAGTGAAACGTAAACGTAAGTCTTGTGTATTTAGTCCTCAAAACGGGGCGACATAGAGACGAAAGGTGGCAAAATGGTATGTCGTCCGCTTCACCTCATCGGACGGAGCATTGTGTGCAAGATTTGGGACGTCATGGTTCAACTGTAGAATACGTTGGCGAGATCGTGAAAGGGGCATGGTGTGCAGTTCTGGCACACATACTAGAGCGATGATGTGATTCAGCTAGAAATAGAGCAGGAAAGCTCCATAAGGATGTGGCGGGAACATCAATTTAGCCAGGACAACTGGGAATGCTTTCCGTGGAGGGAAGGAGGGAAGGAGGCTGAGGAGTGACCCGATAGGGTTTTATAAAATAATACGGAATATAGATGTGAATGCTTACAGACATTTCCCAGGGCAGATTAGTCTGAAACTAGATTAGACAAACCTTGCCAAGTAGTGAGATTCGCGTTCGATGAGGACAAATATAGCGATGGCATTATACATAAATATGCGGGTGGCGCAAACTTTGTGATGTACTCGAGGCACAATAAGACGTCGATCAACTAAATCATCGACTTCCTTACAGCGGACTACAATCAATAAGAATTGATAATCGGATTTCCTCCTCGATAGCCATCAGCACATGAACACCTACGTGCTCGTTTGCCTGCTTTAGTCATTATAAGGCCAGATATACTTCACACACTGCTGCACAAATAACGGGTAGCGACGAATTAGAGTGGAGGTAGGAGGCTACAAATCTGATTGAATTATGTCAGAACACGAATCTTGCTCTCAACGTCTGGAGGATCAAGTGACTGTCAGTTAACTTTCATCAAGTTCAAAATAGCAACCATCGGGCTCTTAAACACTATAAGCTACGAACCTTAACAATGGGCTTGGACTCTCTTTGGTTGCACTACGGACTTCCTGTTTTTGCATTTCAATTGGTATTAGAGCATTATTTTTTGTGTTTATTTTATATTATCTATGTATATTGCGATTTCAAGCCTGCTATGCTAAGAATTTCGTTGTTCGCTGTGAATACGCACAATTAATCTTACTTCACCCATGACTCTGGGCAGACATCTGTGATAGATTCATAGAATCATAGTCATAGAGTGATACAGTGTGGAAACAGGTCCTTCGGCCCAACTTGCCCACACTGGCCAACACGACCCAACTGCAATAGTCCCAGCTGCATGCGCTTGGTCCATATCCCTCCAAACTTGTTATATCCATGTAACTGTCTAAATGTTTCTTAAACGTTGGGATAGTCCCCGGCTCAACTAACTCCTCTGGCAGTTTGATCCATACCCTCACCACCCTCTGTGTGAAAAGGTTACCTATTAAATATTTTCTACCACCTTGAACCTATGTCCTCTAGTCCTCGTTTCCCATACTCTGGGCAAGACATTTTGTGCATCTCCCCTATTTGTTCCTCTCATGATTGTATACACCTGTATAAAATCACTCCTCATCCTCCTGCGCTCCAATGAATAGAGACCCAGCGTACTCAACCTCTATAGCTGAAACCCTTTAGCCATGGAAACATCCTCGTAAATTTTCTCTGAACCTGACAATATCTTTCCTATTATATGCTGCCCAGAACAGAAAATAATACTCTAAATGCGGTCTCTATTCATAACTGCAACATGACCTCCCATATCTGTACTCAATACTCTGACTGATGAAGGCCAATGTGCCAAAAGCCTTTTTTACCACCTTGTATACACGTGACTCGACCTTCAAGGAACTATGCACCTGTACTCCTTGATCTCTCTAGAACACTCCCAGGAGGCCTACCATTCACTGTGTAGGTCCTGCCATTGTTAGGTGTTCCAAAATGCAACACCTCTCTGTATGAAATTACATCAACCATTCCTCAGCCCACCTGGCTAAACGATCAAGATCCTGCTGCAATGTTTCACAACTATCTTCACTGTCTGCAAAACCACCCACGTTTGTATCATCAGAAAACGTTGATGTAGATGAGAAATAGTAACGGGCCCAGCCCTGAACCCTGTAGCAACACTAATCACAGGTCTCCAGTCCGAGAAGCTACCTTCCACCATCGCCCACCAGTGTGCAAAGTTTTGAAATGGAGTAGGTTGACTGCGGTTTGAAAGATGATGGGAGAAAAAAAAGGCATTGGAAAATTGCATGGATTGTTTGCGTTAGCCTTTTTCAGTGTCGCAGCAGCAGCAGGTGGTTTTAAAAGGCAGTAGTTGGATTGGTTGAGTCAGTGAATTTCTGTGTCGGAGTAGCAGCTGCAGATTTCGAGTAGCAGCTGTTGGAATGCTTGACCTCAATTCAATTCAATTATTTTTATTTGTCATTTGAACAAATTTGTCATTTGGACCCCTCGAGGTCCAAACGAAATATCGTTTTTGCAGCCATACATTACAAAACGAAGAAGACCCGAGACACAACACAATTTACACATACATCCATCACAGCGCTGTGATGGAAGGCAAAAAAACGTATCTCTCCACTGCACTCCCCCCCCCCCCATGTCAAAGTCAAAGCCCCGGCGGGCGATGGTGATTATCCCCCGACCATTAAAGCCACGCCGGTTAATGCAAGGTCGCGCACCGGGTCTTGGTGTTAGAGCCCCGGCGCGCGCTCGCAAAGTACCGCGGCCACTCCAAGCCGCGCGGGGCGACGATGTAAAGCCCCGCTCCAGGTGCTCTTCAACCCCGCAACTCGGGCGGGAGAAGTCGCCGCTGCGGAAGCCCCGAAAAGCGGTCTCCCCCCAGGGACCCGCGGGCTTCCGGTGTTGCCGTCCGCCAGACCCGCGGCTGTGGCCTCCGAATCTCCAGGGGTCGGGTAGCAGCAGCGATTGTTTCCACCACAGCTCCACCCGCTCCGGACTCGGCCAGCCCCGTGACGGTGAGTAGTCCGCAGCTCCGCAACTGGAGGCCCAGGTCGTTCCTGCTGGAGGCCGCTCCACGTTGCCCAGCCCCAAGGACAATGGAGACCCGACAAAGAAAAGGTCGGGTCTCCCGTGCAGGGGAAAGATTTTAAAGCCGCTAAGGATGTTCTCCCGTTCGATGTCGGGGTTCCATCGTTCCCGGCGAGAGGGCATGAACATCGGGCCGCTACGGGGTGCTCGGGAGGCCCATCTGGATTTGATTCAGGATTTCTCATTTACACTGTGCTTTTGAGCCTGACCACAACCACCAGACGAGATCCTATAGTGTAAGGAATATTCTTGACTTGCTACTGGTGACAAACCCCGTAGTAACTGAAGCTGGCATATCGGATCATCTCAGAATGACCGTTTAAGCTTCCCTACGACCAACTATTCAGAAGACCGAACGCTGTAGGATCTATCTTTGGCACAAAGCTAATGCTCCCGACCTCCAGAAGGAGATGGAGAACTTCTGCAAATCCTTCCTAGATGTGCATGGTAACAGATCTGTTGAAGAAAACTGGTGGTGTTTCATAGAGGCCATCAACTCATCCCAGGAGTCTAATGTTCCATCAAAATACAAAATCTCTAGCTACAATCTGCCTTGGATGAACAAGCCCTTAACACGGCTCACCAGGAAGAAGAACAGAGCTTTCTATACTGCCAAATCTGAGGGTTCTTCTTGTCAGTGGCGTCGTTATAAACAACTTCGTAAGCAGGTTCAGTAGAACTTCGCAAAGCTGAACTTGTCGACCACTGTCTTTGACTCCCTTAAAACCAATGTTAAGAAGTTTTGGTCATTCATCAAGCAAAAGAGACATGATTCAAGTGGAATTGCTGCCCTTCAATTTAAAGGCAAATTAGTACCCCCAAAGAAAATGCAGAGGCACTTAGTAAACAATACCAGTCTACTTTTACCAAAGAAGACACCACTAGCATCCCCTCATCAGGACCTAGACAGGCTCCAAGGATTTCTGATCTGTCCATCCCTACTGAGGGTATAATGAAACTTCTTAAGAATCTTGATGCAAACAAAGCCTCTGGTCCAGATGGCATCTCTCCAAGAATACTTACGTGGCACCCATTTTGCAAATCATCTTCTACCGGAGTGTTCAGACCGGTGAGCTACCTCGTAATTGGAGGCAAGCCGACATCACTGCTTCATTTAAGAAATGGAGGTGAACTGGTCCTGCAAATTACTGGCCGGTATTGCTCACCTCAGTTTGTTGTAAACTATTAGAGCATGTCATCTATCCACACATCATGGGACACCTGGAGAGAAACAACATCCTCAACATGGTTTCCGGGCCAGACGGTCATGTGAATCCCAGCTGATAACTACCATTCACCAAATCTTCAGCTCTGTGGAATAAACCAAACAAGTGGACGCAGTGGTGCTAGATTTTGCAAAAGCTTTCGACACCATTCCACATCAGAGGCTTCTTCGCCGTCTCAAATACTTTGGTGTAGAGGGCTCACTTCACTCCTGGATAACTGGCTTTTTAACTGACTGGGAGCAGTCGGTTGTAGTCCAGGGAACTTCCTCAAAACAATCCCATGTCGACTCTGGCGTACCACAGCGCACTGTGCTGGGACCGCTGCTGTTTTTAGTCTACATTAACAATCTCACAGATAACATCACATCTGAGGTCTGCCTCTTTGCCGACGACTGTGTGGTTTATCGACCGATCAAGTCTCATGATGATTGCCTGACGCTTTGAAAAGATCTGCGCTCATTGGAGAGATGGGAGAAGAAATGGCAAATGATGTTTGAACCAGAAAAATGTAATGTCATGCGTTTTACTAGGAAATCTAAACCAATCCATCATTCTTATACACTTCCTGGACATCAACTAGAGGCAGTTTCTAGTCATAAATACTTAGGAGTTACTTTGTCTGAAAACATGAAATGGATCAAGCATGTTGAAGGGGCAACAGACAAAGCCGGCAGTGTCATCAGCTTTCTACGTCGCAATCTGCAAAATGCTCCCAAAGACGTTAAGATCCACGCATATAAAAGCCTTGTATGTCCACACGTTGAATATTGCTGCTCCGTGAGGGATCCTTTCAAGGGAACATCAATAACATCCAGGCAGCGCAAAACGGAGCAGCAAGATTCATAACAAACAACTACAAGTGGCAGAGCTCAGACTCCAGCATGATAAAGGACCTTAAACTTCATCCACCTACTACTCGTCGCAAGTTCATCAGACTGACAACATTCCACAAGATCAAGAATACCACTATTGATTTAAAGATGGAGGACCACATCCAGTTAACCCAACACCCATAGGCATGTCAACCAGAAGCTACCAACCTGGAAATTATTTTATTCCACAGGGCACTTCATTAGCACTTTCTAACTCATTTTTCTTCAAGACAGCAAGGGATTGGAATACCCAACCAGCCACAATCAGAGACCTCCAAAATATCAATACATACAAAGATGCAACTCCAAAAGCATCTCCATCTCGACTAGCATGTCCACCACCATCATAATGCTGAGTGATGCTCTACCTAGAGCTTTTCAGTGTGCTACATCCAGATCCAGATTTCATAAGGCAATCGTTGAATTCGTTGAGTCTGTGCATTTCTGTTAGATGTAGCAATGGGTGATTTAAAAAGAAAGCTGTCGATGATTTGGTTAAATGACATATTGGCTAATTAAACACCCAATAAAAAAGAAGACAATATGTAGCAGAGCGGCTTATTGGGAGCAGTCGTGTTTGGCGGCAAGGCGAGGTGGCGGAGGAGGGGCGAATGAGAGGAGAGGAGAGGATGTCTTGAGTGTATATGTACGGCTTTGACTCATTGCTGCTGTTTCTTTTGTGTGATTATTGTATTAATATCTCTGGATTTAACTGCAGTAACAATAGCAGGTGGAAAGGTCCAATGTTCCTTCTGCAGTATGTGTGAACTCAAATAAATTGCTTGTATCCCCGATGACAATACCTGCAGAATTTGTGGCCAGGTGCAGCTTCTTAGAACTGCATTAGGGGCCAGATGGTGCAGCTGAGCGATCTCGGGTTCATTTGGCAAAATTAGCGCTTCTTAGATTGGCGTTGTCGGGAAAAGGTCACGGCTTAGATACAGGAAGAGAGTTGTTGGGCGACAGCGAGGAAAAGCAAATAGACAGAGAGTGCAGGGGACACCTGGGGCCATTATCATTCAAAACAGACGTGCGCTTTTGGATATAATTGGGTTGGATGACCTGTCAGGATTGTTCAGCAGTAGCAGTCATGGCTAATCTACCGAGCATGGCTCTGAGGCAAATGGATAACATTTATCCACATTATACTGTATCTGCCATGCACCTGCCCAATCGTCCAACCTATCCAAGTCACCCTGCAGCATCATAGCATCCTCCTCGCAGCTTACACTGCCACACAGCTTAGAGTAATCCGCAAATTTGGAGATGTTACATTTAATGAACCCCTTTATGAATCTGATTGAGATTTTTGAAGAAATAAATTGAGGGCACAAGCGCAGTCATTGATGGCATGGGATAATGTATTTGATCAGGTATCGGCATGGTAAGCTTCACCTGACGTTTAGATTGGATGGGGGCCAGGGAGAGCTAGGCGACTGGATAGAAAAATTGCCACAGGGAAGGATAGCAAGGATGTCCTTCCTCAAATTAGGAGACCAAATTAGGGGACCACGACTGGACGCCTGTGACTAGTTGTGTGCGTTGGTGATCGGTGCTGGGTAGGTTGCTGTTTCTGGCTTATATGAACAATATGCATGAGTATATACCTGTAGAAGGTATGATTAGAAAGTTGCAGATGGCACAAAAGTTGGCTGTATTGTAGATAGTAAAAATAGTTATCAATAATTACAGCAGGATGGTAATCAGTTGGGCAAGTGGTCAGATGAATATTTAATGCAGCTATATGCAGATAAGTGTGAGGTGTTTCATTTGGGGAATTCGAACCGGGGCAGGACTACACAGTGGATTGGAGGGTAGCTAATCCTGTGGATTGGAGGGTAACTAATGTTATCCCACTTTTTAAGAAAGGCGGGAGAAAGAAAACAGGGAATTATAGACCAGTTAGCCTGACATCGGTGGTGGGGAAGAGTCAATTATAAGCGATGAAATAGCCGCACATTTGGATAGCAGTAACAGGATAGGTCCGAGTCAGCATGGATTTACGAAGGGGAAATCATGCTCGACTAATCTTCTGGAATTTTTTGAAGATGTAACTAGGGAAATGGACAAGGGAGAGCCAGTGGATGTAGTGTACCTGGACTTTCAGAAAGCATAGAATCATAGAAACATAGAAAATAGGTGCAGGGGAGGCCATTCGGCCCTTCGAGCCAGCACCGCCATTCATTGTGATCATGGCTGATCGTTCCCAATCAATAACCCGTGCCTGCCTTCTCCCCATATCCCTTGACTCCACTAGCCCCTAGAGTTCTATCTAACTCTCTCTTAAACCCATCCAGTGACTTGGCCTCCACTGCCCTCTGTGGCAGGGAATTCCATAAATTCACAACTCTCTGGATGAAAACATTTTTTCTCACCTCAGTCCTAAATGACCTCCCCTTTATTCTAAGACTGTGTCCCCTGGTTCTGGACTCGCCCAACATTGCAATGATAAGCATTTGCCCAAAGCATTTGATAAGGTCCCATACAAGAGATTAGTGGGCAAAATTAAGGCACATGATATTGGGGGTGGAGTGCTGACATGGATAGAAAATTGGTTGGCAGACAGGAAACAGAGAGTGGGGATTAACGGGTCCCTTTCAGAATGGCAGGCAGTGACTAGTGGGGTACCGCAAGGCTCGGTGCTGGGACCACAGCTATTTACAATATACATCAATGATTTGGATGAAGGGATTCAAAGTAACATTAGCAAATTTCGCAGATGACACAAAGCTGGGTGGCAGTGTGAACTGTGAGGAGGATGCTATGAGATTGCAGGGTTACTTGGACAGGATGGGGGAGTGGGCAGATGCATGGCAGATGACGTTTAATGTGGAGAAATGTGAGGTTATCCATTTTGGTAGCAAAAAAAGAAAGGCAGATTACTATCTAAATGGCGTCAAGTTGGGAAAAGGGGAAGTACAGCGGGATCTGGCGGTCCAGTCGATGAAAGGTACAGCAGGCAATGAAGAAAGCGAATGGCATGTTGGCCTTTATAACAAGAGGAGTCGAGTATAGGAGCAAAGAGGTCCTTCTGCAGCTGTACAGAGTCCTAGTGAGACCACACCTGGAGTATTGTGTGCATTTTTGGTCCCCTAATTTGAGGAAGGACATTCTTGCTATTGAGGGAGTGCAGCGTAGGTTTACAAGGTTAATTCCCGGGTTGGCTGGACTGTCATATGCTGAGAAAATAAAGTAACTGGGCTTGTACACTCTGGAGTTTAGGATGAGAGGGGATCTTATTGAAACATATAAGATTGTGAAGGGATTGTGGAGGCAGGAAACATGTTCCAAATGTTGGGGAGTCTAGAACCAGGGGGCACAGTTTAAGAATAAGGGGTAAGCCATTTAGAACGGAGACGTGGAAACACTTTTTCTCACAGAGAGTTGTGAGTGTGTGGAATTCTCTGCCGCAGAGGGTGGCAGAGGCAGGTTCTCTGGATAGTTTCAAGAGAGAGCTGGATAGGGCACTTAAAGATAGCGGAGTCAGGGGATATGGGGAAAAGGCAGGAACGGGGTACTGATTGGGGATGATCAGCCATGATCACATTGAATGGCGGTGCTGGCTCGAAGGGCCGAATGGCCTACTCCTGCACCTATTGTCTATTGTCTATTGTGAATGGCAGGGCCCGGTGGAGTGTTGTAGAGCAGATGAATCTAGGTGTGCAAGTACATAGTTTCTAGAAAGACCCATCACAGGTGGATATGATGGTCATGACTGCTCACAGTACATTGACCTTCATCAGCCTGGGCACTGAGTACAGCAATTGGGATGTTATGTCACATTTGTACAAGACACTGGAGAGGCTGCTTTTGAAATAGTGTGTGCAGCAGTAGTCACCTTGCTACGGGTAGGATGTTGCTAAGTTGGAAAGAATGCAGAGAACATTTACGAGGACGTACCAGAAATTGAAAACCTGGACTATAGGGAGAGGTTGGGCAGGTTAGGACTATATTCCTTGCAGGTAGGGAGGCTGAGGGACTATTTTATAGAGGTGTATAAAATCATGATGGAAATAGATAGGGTGAATACGCGGAGTCTTGTATCCCGAGTAGAGAAAGCGAGAACCAGAAGACAGTTTTAAGATGAGAAAGAGCAAGATTTTCTAGGTAATCGAGGGCATCTTTTTCACACAGAGGGCGTTGTGTTTATGGAATGAGCTGCAGTTGAGACAGGTCTCTAACAACATTTAAACGATTTTGAGAAACACACCGATGAGAAAGTGTTGGTGTCATATGGGCCATAGGCTGACAGGTAAGACTAGTGTTGATGGGGCATCTTGTTCGGAATGGGGAGTTGGGCCGACGTGCCTCTTTTTTTGCTGTATGGTTCTACAACTCCAAATGGGAGGGCTCTGGGGAGGGAATAGTGGGAGTATAACATGAAGTTCGGTAATTCGGGTCTTTGGGGAGGCCACACTTGCATTACTGCGTGCAGTTTTGGTCGCCCTCTAATAAGTATGATGTTATGGCATTGGATGTTACTCGGACTGGGCACAGTCCTCTTCAGAGTAGAGGATTCTAAAACTGGGCATTATGTGAGAGTGAAAAAATATACAGGGAATTCAGGGGCGATGTGCACTGGGATGATATTCGGAGTTCTCAGAGCTCTGAGAGAATGCTATTGAAACAGATACAATGACATTTTCAAAAGACATTTGTGCAGATATAGAGATAGAAATGATTTAAAGGGTTATGGGCTAAATTCAAGCAGAGTAGACAGGCCCACAATACAAAGAGTCTGCTTATCAATTTGGGCAAATGCCGTAATTCCTTGCTGTGTAGGAAGAAATGCAATGATGGTTTAAACTGAAGAAAGGCACAAAGAGCTGGAGTAATTCAGCGGGTCAGCCAGCATATCTGAAGAAAGGAATAGGTGATATTTCGGGTCAAGACCTTTCTTCAGAATGAGAGGCAGGGGCAATGGAAAAGAGAGATATAGACGGTGATGTAGAGAGATATAGAACAGATGAATGAAAGATAAGTAAAAAAGTAACGATAATAAAGGAAACAGACCATCGTTTGCTGTTTGTTAGGTGAGATCGAGTACAGCCAATGAGACTCAACACGACAAATTTGAAGTTGGTACAACTGGGATGGGGGAGGGATGGAGGAAGCTGGAAAGCAGGGGTTACTTGAAGTTAGATAAATCAATATTCAGATCTATCTCCGTGGATTGTCACCTTGTCGTGGTGGAGAAACTTGCGTGGTCCTGAGATCCTGGGAGCGATGCCGTCTGGTGCTATAGACAACAAACAATAGGTGCAGGAGTAGGCCATTCGGCTCTTCGAGCCAGCTCTGCCATTCAATGTGATCATGGCTGATCATCCCCAATCAGTACCCCGTTCCTGCCTTCTCCCCATATCCCCTGGGATATGTTCCTGGTAGGGTCACCCATGGCGGTAAGGTCGAGGGGGAGGTCTCTGACTAAAAGCAATCCAACCAAGACCTCAATGGTGGAACAGGCGGAGGATGATGGCTGACTTTAGTGGACCGTCACAACGGCTGGGAAGGCGGATGAAGGCTGCAACAGGAAAGGGTCCCCGGTCGTCTTGGATTCCATGCCACTGGATTCTGACTCAGATATGTCAAGGACCGTGTGGTGGCTGTGTGCACCAGTCTCCCCATGTTAAACAAAGTCACGCACATGCGTCCTCCATGAGAAGACAGTTATAGGGGGGTTGCACGTACGGTCACCGGGTCATAGGGCTTGACGCACGGAGCCGCTCAATCCATCTGGAAGACATCCGTCACTTCCGGTATATGTTATTAATACAAGAAACGCGTACTTTCCTACCTGTTAAAAACCGCCAAAATGTTGAATTTTTTCGCTGTAAAAAATTGTGGAAGTCGGGGTAAGTGTGAGAGACATGTACCCAACTTCAGAATTCCAAAAATGAAGCGAAATGAAGGTAAAGAGAAGCGAGAGCTGAAGGGACAACAACAGCTAAAGTGCTTGGCGAACATTGGCCGTGCAGATATCGGAATTGAAAATATCGGGATTTATTGCGTTTGTTCGCTGCATTTCATTAACGGTAAGGCATTATTTTTTTATTTTTTTATTTCTTTGGTATCTAAAAAGTCTCAGAAGTGGGAAATCTGGTTGTAAATTTTGCTTCAGAGGCGTTTTATTTTTGTATGTAAAAACGCACGAGAACCAGGGGCGATTATCCCTTCTGAAACTTTTTAGATACCAAAGGAATCAAGAAAAAACACAAATAATGCCTTAGTTGATGAAATGCAGTGAGCAAACGGCCAATGTTCGCCAAGCACTCTGGCTGTTGTTGTTCCTTTCAGCTCTCGCTTCAATCTACCGTCATTTCTCCTCACTTTTTGAATTCTGAAGTTGGCTAAATGTCTCTCACGCTTATCCCGATTTCCATAATTATTTACAGCGCAAAAATTGACCATTTCGGCGGGTTTTAGCGGGCCCGCTACGCTGGAAACAATGGTAAGTGCCTGCCTGCAGTTCATCGCGTGTACTCCACTTGGCGTAGCGTAGCAACAGGACGGGTCATGGGGTCGTGACCCGACTGCCGTGAAACCTCCCTATACTCGTTTCGAGTGATCGCCGATGATCAGATCACTGGTTTGTAAGCTGCCCAAGGAATGTCCTTGGTGTATCGGTCTGTGAACATACAGGTACGTAGCTCCGAAATCGGATGTTTCACCATTTCCTGGGCTCTCATTGTCCCTAATGCAAAGAATCAAAAATCAATTACTGTTATTTTCTGCCTGTTTCAGATATCGGGAAAATATGCAACCGATTCAATGGGATCTGCCGAATATATCTATGTAAGAGGTACGAATTCGCCGTAAGGGGTGTGTGCGGCTGGTTGCACGCCTGCTGCTTCGCAAAATGAGGAGCTGAACAACACCACGTCAGCTGCGACTCCGGGATTTGTTCCTGGAATCCAACATAGTAACCATTCTCCATACTCGCAAAGCTTTGTTCGAGTAATACTGTAAATTGTGTTCAATAAAGTTCATTTCATTAGCATATTGTTATATTCGTTGTCTGCTGGTTTCCAGAAGAATTGACCCGTTCCACTCTTCCACCACCCAGATCTCGATCTATCTATGGTAGTACTCGATACAATAGGAAACAAACATTGAAGCGGAGATTAAAATGACAGCATAAACCCGCACCTACAAAGCATAAATAACTACAGCACAGGAACAGGCCCATCGGCCCACAATGTCCATGCTGACATGATGCCAAGTCAAATTAGTCTCCTCTGCTCCGACACAATCTATATCGTTGCGTTCTCTTTATATCCATTCACCTAACTAAACATCTCTTAATTGTCACGACCGCGTCGAAGAGGGAAAGATCGAGGTACACCAATACGTAGATAAATAGACACGCAGGAGACCGACAAAAGGACAGAGATAGTCATAGAGCCAGAGATGTTATAGTCATAGAATGATACTGTGTGGAAAGGGGCCTCTCGGCCCATCTTCCCCACACCTGCCTACACGTCCCAGCTACACTTGTTTCACCTACCCGCGTTTGGTCCATATTTCTCCAAACCTGTCCTATCCAAGAACCGGTCTAACTGTTTCTCAAATGATGGGCTAGTTCCTCCTACGTGCGACTCCACCTTCACTGAACCACGCACCTGCATTCCGAGATCCCTCTGCTCTACAACACTTCCAGAGACCTATCATTCAATGTGTAGATCCTGTCATTGTTAGACTCCCCAAAATGCAATACCTCTCTTCATTAAATTACATCAACCATTCCTCAGCCGACCTGGCCAATTGATCCATATCCAGCTGCAATCTTTCACAACCAGCTTCACTATTTGCAAAATCACCCACATTTGTATCATCAGCAAACTTGCTATTCTTGCCCTGAATATTCACATCCAAATCATTGATGTAGATGACAAATGTATGTGTCTGTGTCTGTCTGTCTCTCTCTGTGTGCCTGTATCAATGTCTACCTCTGTGTACCTGTCTCATTCCATCCATCCATTTATCCATCTGTTGCGAAAGTGGGTGGGTTTGCAGATTGTGAAGACAGTTGTGAAAAATTGCAGCAGGATCTTGATCGATGGGCCAGGTGGGCTGAGGAATGGTTGATGAAATTTAATGAAGATAGGTCTTGCATTTTGGGACGTCTAACGATGGCAGGACCTACACAGTGAATGGTAGAGAAATGAGAGGTGTTGTATTTTGGGAAGTCTAACAAGGGCTGGACCTACACAGTGAATTTGTCATCTACATCAATAATTTGTCACCTTGTCATGGTGGGGAATATAGTCCTAACCTGCCCAAACTCTCCCTATAGCTCATGTTCTTAATTTCTGGCACGGCCTCGTAAATGTTCTCTGCGTTCTTTCCAGCTTAGGAACATCCTTCCTGGAGCAAGGTGACTACTGCGGCACACAATTTCAAATGCAGCCTCTCCAGCGTCTTGTACAACTGTGACATAACATCCCAATTGCTGTACTCAGTGTCCAGGCTGATGAAGGTCAATGTTCTGTAAGCATTCATGACCATCATTTCCACCTGTGACGGGTCTTTCCAGAAACTATGTACTTGCACACCTAGAGTCATCTGCTCTACAACACACCATGGGGCCCTGCCATTCACTGTGCAATCCTGCCCTGGTTCAAATTCTCCAAATCAAACACCTCACACTTATCTGCATAAAGCTGCATTAAATACTCATTTGCCCACTTGTCCATATACTCACTTGCCCAACTGATCACCATCCTGCTGTAATTATTGATAACTATTTTTACTAACAAGCAGCACTCACTTCCACTTTCGGTGCAGTCAAACTTTCCCGTCAGAGACGAACTGGTTAACGAGAACGGAGTTATTATGAAGGGCCACAAAGCAGTGGTCCCAGCTTCACTACAGCAAGAGTACTTTTATGCCATACACAGAGGGCACCCTGGTTCAGAGGCAACGGTGCAACAGGCCAAGAGCATGTTCTTCTGGCCTGGCATGTCGGACTATGTGCGCCAGAAGACGCAGTCGTGTGCGGTATCTAACAGTCTGGCAGCGCACCAGCAGAAGGAACCGCCACTGCATCACCCGGTTCCTGATCTACCGTGGACAACACTGGCGACTGACATTTTCGATTGGAATGGCAACCAGTACCTGGTTCTAGTGGACTCCTACTACAGTTGGTTTGAAATTGATTTGTAATAAATACACTTCGGGTTCTGGACACCAAGTGTAGTTTGTGAATTATTTAGCCCTCGAATACAACAATTTGCTCCGCACTGCCTCATGGGCGGCAGTTATTCGTGAACTTGCAAGACACTTGTCAGTTCATGGGGCCCCCCTCTCTCTCTCATGTCGGACAATGCAGGACAATTTACAAGCCAAAGCTTCAAAGATTTTGCCCAACGCTGGGATTTCAAACACGTCACCAGCAGCCCGGAATATCGGCAGTCGAACGGGTTAGCGGAAAGAGCCGTTCGCAGTGTGAAACAGGTGATGGAAAAATCTAAAAGGGCGGGGTCTGATGTCTTCCTGGACGTTCTCAACTTACGCAACGTTTCGCGAAACGCAGTGTTAGGTTCACCTGCACAGCGTTTGATGTCCAGACAAACCCGCACTCCATTCCAGTAGTTAAGCAACTGCTAAAACCTCAGGTTCCTGTACCACTCGCTATCCAGGCTCAACTATAACACAAACGGTAAGTTCAAAAAACATATTACGACCAAACCAGCTGCCCCCTCTCGTCTTGGTCTCCCGGACAATCGGTCCGCCTACAAACAGAGAAAGGACATGGCCACATAGGCATAGAGGCAAAAACTTGCCTGGAATCACGTTCATATTTAGTCCGTTCCGAAGGAGGAATTTACAGGCGCAATAGAAAACATATCATGCCGGTGAGCGAACCAAGAACATAGAAACATAGAAACATAGAAAATAGGTGCAGGAGTAGGCCATTCGGCCCTTCGAGCCTGCACCGCCATTTGATATGATCATGGCTGATCATCCAACTCAGTATCCCATCCCTGCCTTCTCTCCATACCCCCTGATCCCTTTAGCCACAAGGGCCACATCTAACTCCCTCTTAAATATAGCCAATGAACTGGCCTCAACTACCTTATGTGGCAGAGAATTCCACAGATTCACCGCTCTCTGTGTAAAAAATGATTTCCTCATCTCATCCTAAAAGTCTTCCCTCTTATCCTTAAACTGTGACCCCTAGTTCTGGACTTCCCGAACATCGGGAATAATCTTCCTGCATCTAGCCTGTCCAACCACTTAAGAATTTTGTAAGTTTCTATAAGATCCCCCCTCAGTCGTCTGAATTCCAACGTGTACAAGCCGAGTCTATACAGTCTTTCCTCATATGAAAGTCCTGCCATCCCAGGAATCAGTCTGGTGAACCTTCTCTGTACTCCCTCTATGGCAAGAATGTCTTTCCTCAGATTTGGAGACCAAAACTGTACGCAATACTCCAGGTGTGGTCTCACCAAGACCCTGTACAACTGCAGTAGAACCTCCCTGCTCTTATACTCAAATCCTTTTGCTATGAATGCTAACATACCATTTGCTTTCTTCACTGCCTGCTGCACCTGCATTCCTACTTTCAATGACTGGTGTACCATGACACCCAGGTCTCGTTGCATCTCCCCTTTTCCTAATCGGCCACCATTCAGATAATAGTCTACTTTCCTGTTTCTGCCACCAAAGTGGATAACCTCACATTTATCCACATTATACTGCATCTGCCATGCCTTTGCCCACACACCCAACCTATCCAAGTCACCTTGCAGCCTCCTAGCATCCTCCTCACAGCTAACACTGCCACCCAGCTTCGTGTCATCTGCAAACTTGGAGATGTTGCATTCAATTCCCTCATCCAGATCATTAATATATATTGTAAATAGCTGGGGTCCCAGCACTGAGCCTTGCGGTACCCCACTAGTCACTGCCTGCCATTCTGAAAAGGACCGGTTTACTCCTACTCTTTGCTTCCTGTCTGCCAGCCAGTTCTCTATCCACATCAATACTGAACCCCCAATACCATGTGCTTTAAGTTTGTATGCTAATCTCTTATGTGGGACCTTGTCGAAAGCCTTCTGAAAGTCCAGATATAACACATCCACTGGTTCTCCCTTATCCACTCTACTAGTTACATCCTCGAAAAATTCTATGGTTCGTCAGACATGATTTACCTTTCATAAATCCATGCTGACTGTCCAATGAACTCACCACTTTCCAAATGTGCTGCTATCTCATCTTTAATAACTGACTCCAGAATTTTCCCCACCACCGATGTTAGACTAACTGGTCTGTAATTCCCCGTTTTCTCTCTCCCTCCCTTTTTAAAAAAGTGGGGTTACATTAGCTATCCTCCAGTCCTCAGGAACTACTCCAGAATCTAAAGAGTTTTGAAAAATTATCACTAATGCATCCACTATTTCTGCGGCTACTTCCTTAAGTACTCTGGGATGCAACTTATCTGGCCCTGGGGATTTATCGGCCTTTAATCCATTCAATTTACCTAACACCACTTCCCGGCTAACCTGGATTTCACTCAGTTCCTCTATCTCATTTAACCCCCGGTCCCTTGCTATTTCCGACAGATTATTTATGTCTTCCTTAGTGAAGACAGAACCAAAGTAATTATTCAATTGGTCTGCCATGTCCTTGTTCCCCATCTCAGCAGTTCTCGTATGGCTACGTCAGTGTTCAGGACTTTGTGCCAAAGACTAATGCAGGGACTGTGGGTTCAAATCGTAATGGCCCCCCAATGGCCAAAGAGCCACCGGTATTATTGCCGAAATCACCTATGAGACCACCGGTGATGTCACCCATGATGTCTCTTACTAATTCTGTTGAACCACCACCAGATATGATGTCACCCGCCCCTCCAGCAGAGGGCCTGTTCCGTACGCGTATAGGACGGCTTTCTCGGCCTAACCCTAAATACTAAGACTATATTAAATACTGATTACAGGCTTCGATTACTTAGGCCACATTATTATTCACGGATTAGTTGCGATTTATAAAGCGACTATACATTGGAAGTTTTAGTTATATGCTTATTTAGTTGCATGATTTATTATACTTTAGGAGGATGTAGAACGGTCAGTATTAGTTGACCTGATCCATGTCATGTTTTACTGCATACCGCTGTATACTCAAACAGTCACCTGGTTGAGTGTCTCCTATTATCTAGTCTGTTTGTCCAGCCTCTAGTTAGATTCGTTGTTGAGTTTGAGCTTACGACACCTACGTATTTGAGCTCTATGTGTTTACTATAATGAACAACTTATACTTATGTACGGATCCTGAGTGATTACATGTGCCTCGTCCCTCCCCGCCCCCCCCCCCCCCATACACACGAGTCTTAATTTCCGTCGTCATCTAAGCTTCATTACTCCCCCCTGCCCTTCACCCAAACAGGAACACACATGCCCTGAACACTTGTTATCACACTTTAAATCATCCAATTTTCAGAATTATCCTTTGTACACGAACAACGTAGTCCAATCGACTTAAGCGAGTTCCTGTATCATACCATTAAAGTTGGCCTTGCCTCATTTCAGAATGTTGCGTTATGGAGCCGCACTATCTTTATCCACAACTATTTTAAACCTATAGAACAGCGGTCGCTGGTCTCGAAGTTTCACCCATGGACAATACGGTCACTTCCCCTCCCCTCCCCAGTTTTCCAAGAATAGATTAATCTCTGCCCTTTCCGGTGTAGGGCCCTCTAAATATTTCCCAACCACATTTTCCTGAACTAATTTGACTAATTCCACCTCGTCTATGTCGTTGGTTTGAGCAGTGGGTAGGAACTATAGACCTGCACGGGAATGTAGCCGCTCCCGCCCCAGTCCCCGGTCGAAATTGGGAGAATTAACATCGCCTTCGATGATATCCTATCAGTTTTAGAGCTGCTTGCAATTTGCTGGAGTATTTCATCTTCTAATTCCCATTGAGTATTTAGCAGCACAGTGCTCTCTCAACAAGGTGATGTATCCCTTTTTATTCATCAGTTCCACGCATATAACCTCATTGGACGAACCATCAATACTTTCACCTCTGACTACTACTGTGACTTTCCCTCTTCTCTTTTACTCCCATCTCTATCTCTCCCGTAGCACACCTAACCTGGAATATTGGTATCAAGTCCTTTTCCTCTGTTAGCCAGCTGAACGAAGCTATCCACGTGCTGAGTTCATCCGACCTACCTGCCAGGCAGACTCGCTTTAAAATGAATGTTATTGAATCCAACAGTCGGTCATCGCTCCATGTCGTGTTCCTGCTTATTTTGTACTCTGAAAGTTCTTTCATAACATTATATACTGACGTCCAACCTCTTACCTGCATCCTGTATGCAGTGGATCCCGCCCTGCACATCTTGTGCAAACTCACCCATGTAGCACGAGCAAATCTACCTGCTAGAAAATATCCTAGCTCTGCTCGTGCTCCTCCGGTGGGTGTACACAAGATTGGCAGGGGGGCGGCATCTCCTCCTGTTAACGTGCCACCCATTTCTTTTGTACAGGTCACTTTTGCCCCAGAGAAGATCCCAATGGTCCCTGCTGCCTGCACCAAATCATCTGCCATGCATTCATCGGTCCTATCTTCCCATTCCTACTATCACTAGTACATGGCACCAGTAGTAATTCGGAAATCACTACCCTGGAGGACCTGCTTTTTAACATTTTGCCTAACTCCCAAAATCATTTAGCAGCACACAATCCATTTTCCTACCCATGTCCGGAACAGCTTGGCCCCGCGTACCGGGTAGTAACACACGATTCTGGATTCGCCGTTGCTGCCACGGAATCTTCTGTCTGCTGTCCTAGTTAAAGATTTTACTACCACCATAGCTCTACCCACAATATCCTTTCCGCTTTGCCCCAGAGCCATGCTCGGTAGAATAGCCATGACTGCTACTGCTGAACAATCCTGACAGGTCATCCAACCCAATTATATCCAACAGCTCACATCTGTTTTGAATGATAATGGCCACAGGTGTCCCCTGCACTCTCTGTCTACTTGCTTTTCCTCGTTGTCACCCAGCAACTCTCTTCCTGTATCTTAGCCATGACCATCTCCCGACAACGCCAATCTAAGAAGCGATAATTTTACCAAATGAACACGAGATCGCTCAGCTGCAACATTTGGCCCCTAATGCAGTTCTAAGGAGCTGCACCTGGCCACAAATTCCGCAGGTATTTTCATCGGGGATACAAGCAATTTATTTGAGTTCACACATTCTGCAGAAGGAACATTGGACCTTTCCTTTTTGTTGTTGTTGTATTTTTATTAGAAGTAGTGTACAGTAGTATAAACCATGACATATGACAAAATACATTTCATGTACAACTTCTATTTTAATTTTAACAAGAAGGATAGACCAAGAGAAAAAGAGCGAGAGAAAGAAAGAGTGAAGGAAATAGTGATGTGTAAATCCCTAGACTACCATGCGTGTAGTCCAGGGATGAGCAAGTGATAGCGTGTAGAAAATCAAGACAAAGACCCGTAAAATAATAAAAAAGAACGAAAATGAAAGAGAAAATAGTGAAAAAGGGGGGGGGGGGGGGGGGGGTGGAAGTGGACCATTATGTGTGGACATACCTACTTCATATCTCACCACACCCATCACCCAGTTCGTGAATCGGTTTATTTCCAGAGTTATGTTGCACCATACTATACTTGTAATGAATCAATAAAAGGAGACCGTCTTTAAAAATTGCTCTGATTTTCCTGCTAAGACGAGTCTCATGTTTTCAAGATGTAGCGTCTCAGACATACTTGTAATCCACATTTTAAGCGTTGGGGTGGATGCATTTTTCCAAAATTTGAGTATGAGTTTTTTTGCCATTATCAGGCCGTAGTTGAGGAAACGTTTTTGAAATATTGATAGCTCAGAGCAGACACCTGTTGTTCCAAAAATAATTAATTCTATATGGGGGTCCAGTTTTGTTTTTAATACTTTTGTGAAGATTTCAAAGATTTCTTTCCAAATTTATGGAGTTTTATGCAAGTCGAAGGAGTGTGTTATAGTAGCTTCTTGAGATAAACACTTATCACAGATGGGGGATACATTTGGGAAGATTTTATTCAGTTTAGTATTCGAGTAATATATTCTATGTAATATTTTAAATTGAATTAGAATATGTCTTACATTAATCGAACAGTTATGTACATATAGAAGATAATCATCCCATCTGTCTTTGGAAATTTTTAAACTTAATTCCTGTTCCCACTCTCTTCTAATTGCATCTGACAATGGAATTTCTATATTTAGAATGATATTATACAAGTATGATATTAAATTATTTGATTCTGCGTTTCTGTTAATGCCTTCATCTAATATATCTGGTATCAGAGTTCGATATTCGTGTATATTTTTTCAAATAATCTCGAATTTGAAGATATCTAAAATATTGATTACCTCTGAGATTGTATTTGAATTGTAATTTCTGAAATGATTAAAGGTTTCCCATTTCGTACAAATCTCCGATCTTTTTGATTCCTAGTCTTTCCCAGTGAGTTTTGTCTATAATAGATGGTTTAAACGACGGATTATTAGCTATAGGAGAAATAAAAGATAGATTTCTTAATTTAAAAGTAAGTTTTACTTGTCTCCAAATTCGTAAGGTGCTATGAATAATCGGATTTTTCTTGTATATTGTATTCTTCAACTTTATTGGGGAGAGAAGGATCGCGCCTATGTTAAAAGGCTAAAACCACTCTACCTGTTGGGCTGAATTGTCCAACCAGTAAATTAAATTTTTAATATTCACTGCCCAGTAATAATACAATAAATTGGGGAGTGCCAATCCACCAATTTCTTTGGGTTTACATAAATGTCGTCTATGAATTCTGTGTGATTTATAGTCCCAAATAAAATTTGTGAAGTAGGAGTCGAGTTAAAAAAAAAATTAGGTAAATATATCAGTATTGATTGAAGTAAGTAGAGAATTTTTCGGAGAAAAATCTTTTTTATGGCATTTATTCTGCCTATTAGAGACATCGGAAGTGTTTTCCAGAATTGAATCAAAGCCTTTAATTTATTAAATAAAGGCAGCAAGTTTGCATTGAATAAAAAATTATATTTTCCGGTTACTTGGATACCCAAGTATTTAAATTTTTCTGTAGCGATTCTAAAAGGGAATTTTAAAAGGTGTATCGACTCTTGGGGTTTTATCGCCATGATTTCACTTTTGTTCCAGTTTATTCTATATCCTGAAAAAGAACCGAATTCCTCTATTAGATTTAATGTATTTGGTATACTAACTTGCGATTTTGTAATATATAGTAATACGTCATCTGCATATAATGATATTTTATTATTGGAATGTTTAGTATTATAACCGTAAATATTCGGATGCCTTCTTATACTTTCCGCTAAAGGCTCTGTCACAAGAGCAAATAGCAGGGGTGATAATGCACAATCCTGTCTATTGCCCCTGGATAGGTGAAATTTCGGAGAAAGTACGTGGTTGGTCAATATTCTAGCTGTCGGCCTGTCATATAGTAATTTTATCCATGAACTAAAATTCTCTCCCATTTGAAATTTCTGCAGTACTTTGAAGAGGTATTCCCATTCTACTTGGTCAAATGCCTTTTCTGCATCCAATGAAACAATTGATAAATCTTCTTCTTCTATTTTGTGTGAATACATTATATTAAAAAGACGTCTCAGATTATTAAATGAATGTCTCTTGGGTATAAACCCTGT
This sequence comes from Malacoraja senta, assembly GCA_038087875.1. Classification (NCBI taxonomy): domain Eukaryota; kingdom Metazoa; phylum Chordata; class Chondrichthyes; order Rajiformes; family Rajidae; genus Malacoraja; species Malacoraja senta. The sequence goes on along the minus strand of CM075990.1, from coordinate 1,835,075 downwards.
TTGATCTGCATTTATTAATTTACTAACGTATTTGCTTAATCTTCTTGCCAGAGTTTTCGCTACTATTTTCTGAACTGTATTTAATAATGCAATAGCTCTGTATGACTCAGGATCTTCTAACTATTTATCTTTTTTGGGTATGAGTGTAATAGTTGATTTCGTTAATGTTTCTGGTAGTGTCTGTTCTTTAAATGCATATGTATAAAGCTTATATAAACGTGGTGAAATTATCTCGTAAAATCCTTTATAAAATTCATTACTGAATCCATCTGGTCCCGGTGTTTTACCATTCTTCGGTGAGTTTATTGTCTCTTCTATTTCTTTAATTCTCCTAGTTGCTCTTGTTCCAACGGATTGAGTTTTGGGAGATTACAGTTGTCCAGAAAGTTTCTAATTTTAATGCTGTCTATTGTTGTTTTGGATATTTATAAATTTTGATAGAATTGAGCAAATCTTTTATTAATATCTTAAGGCAGCGTTAACAATTCGCCTTTATCTGATTTGATTTTTAGAATAGTATGATCCTTTTCCACTTTTTTTCAGCTGACGAGCCAGAAGTTTATGTGGCTTATCACCGAATTTGAAATTTTCCTGTTTTGTAATTTGAAATAATCTGATGACTCTTGCAGATAGAATTCGGTTAATTAAAATTTCAGTAGTGTTGTCTTGTTGTGTTTATCTATAGTAGGCTCTTTCGTGTTTTCTAGATCGAGTTGTCTAATTTGTTCTTCTAGTTGCAATTGTTCGGTCCTATTCTTATTATTTTGAAATGCTTGATATGAAATAATAGAACCTCTGATAAACGCCTTAAAAGATTCCCATAATAGGGACGGTGAGATGTCTGGGGTATCGTTTGTCTCAAAGAATAGTTCCATCTGTTGTTTTAGGTATATACAACCATCTGGGTTGTTTAAAATTTGGGGATTGAACCTCCAAAACGATTTTTTTATTGAACATTCCTTCTAGTTTTAGGAAGAAGGTTAACAGTGAGTGATCAGAGATGACACTATTATGATATTTGGGATTAGTTGTAAAGGGAATTAATTTTGTGTCCACTAGGAAATAATCAATGCGTGTATAGGTTTTATGTACCATTGAATAAAAGGAATACTCCCTTCCAGCTAGGTTTGCAATCCTCCATACATCTGTTATAGTTGTGTTTTTTATATATGTATTTAAAAGTTCACTGGATTTTGATTTTATATTAAGTCTCTTTTGTTGCGCAGATTTATCCAGGAATTGATCCAGAATGCAATTGAAATCTCCCCCAATTATCATATTTTGATAATTAAGCTCAGAGGTTATATTCAAGATTTTATTAAAAAATTGTGGATTATCAAAATTAGGAGCATAAATATTTACCATAGTGAGCGGAGTAGAGTATATCTCTCCAGTAACTACAACATACCTCCCTTCTTTGTCTGATATGGTATTCTTTTGTTTAAATGGTATGCCTTTATGAATTATAATTGTGGTACCTCTAGATTTGGAGAGATAGGAGGAGTGATATGTTTGACCGATCCAATTTGCCTTCAGCCTGGTCTGAGCTTGGAGTTTCAAGTGTGTTTCCTGTAAAAAAATTATATTGGCATTAAGAGATTTTAATTGGGCAAGAATCTTACCCCTTTTGATTAGCTCATTAGCGCCCCTTATGTTCCAGCTACAAAACGTAATTCCTCCAGTTTTCTTTTGCGTGTCGTCTTGCATTATAAATTACATTGGTACCTTTATGTCAGATGGTGCAACATAATACCTCAAGCTTCTGGGTGTTGGGTGGGTACTCACGGCTACTAGGCTTAGTTGGTATATCCCTTGTGAAAGTGCCCTTAAAGAAAAATCAGAAAAAGTGATAAATATCATAGAAATAGTGATAATACAGTATTTCAAAAGAAAAATACTGCAAGAAAACCCCCACCATATGGTGGGAAAGAAATTCTTGAAAACTTCCGTAGATGTTATATTACATTGAGCTCCGTTCCATTAAACAAATATTGTAAAAAAAGAAGAGAGAGTTCAAAACCGGGGAATATAGAGAAAAACATCAAACTTGAATCTTCGGCTGGACAAGTATTTACTATTTACTAACAATTACTGTATTTAACTTCTCAAGCAAAGCCCAGTAAGAAACTGCTGATTGGAAGGGGTTAACCGAAATTACACTCTTGGCTGCTTGCCAAGTGTTTGATTCCCTTCCCTTCCAGCTTGAATCCTTGTTAGTTTATCTTGAGCATAAATGTCTTCCCGAATCGATTACGCATATTTTAGTTGATTAGTATGTTAGTGTCATATTCCAGTATATTTAACTCGCAATCATAAATCTACATGTTCATTATCGACTTATCTAATAAAAAGACCCCCCCCCAGAAATTTGAATCATTATTCGGTTATGCTAGTACGTTTCAGATTAATATACAAGAATTAGTTCAGTTATTTATGAGTTAGTATATAATGATAAATATCTTTTTATTAGTAAATTATTACTTTCAACTCCATTTAATTTATCTATGCTGCATAGTTCCATTTTTTAAAAGTCTTTCATTCGAATATATATATATATGTCCTTGGTTTTGCATTCCAGAGTCGATAAGGTGTCTAGACTTCTCCACGTGTAGTTTTCGGCCATCTTATCGAGAACATTTATGGTTATATTTATTTAAAAAGTCATATTTTCTGAGCTTCCCCTCTCCAAATATATATATATATATATCAGTTAGACCTACTAATAACCGTGATATTTTACTTATCCTTAATGTCCTTTGTTAGCTCTTGTGCATATTTAAATGCTTCTTCTGGATCAGTAAAGACACGCTCCAAATCCTTGTATGTGATCCTCATTTTTGCTGGGTAGATTATCCCATATCTTAAGTTCGGAATTCCTTTCAGGATCAGTCTTGTCTTTGTAAAAAGGGCCCTTTCTTAGCCACTTCTGGTGGGTAGTCTCTAAAGAATCTTACTGTTTCAGCTTCGAACATCAGATTTGTTGCGAATGGAATTTGTTTCATAATATCTCCAAGAGCTGCTATGTCGTGAAATTTCACTATAATCTGTCTTGGAGGGGCTCCTGGCCTCCTTTGTGCTCTCTGAACTCGATGTGCAACATCTATTTTCGGTTTGTCAGACAGCTTGAATACTTGTTTAAGTAAGTTGGCAGTGAACTCCCAGGGGTCCATTCCAGTCTCCTTTCCTTCTCTCACTCCAACTATCCTTAAATTCTGCCGTCTTGACCGAGCTTCCAGACCCAGACATTTGTCGGTCATTCTAGCCAGTTGCCCAGAAACACGGTCCTGATGTTCTCTCATGCTCTTCATCTCTTCAGACATTTCCATCATCCCAGTTTCCAGATCTTTAATAGCAATGCTGTGTTCTTCAGAAGTAGTAAGGACAGAGTCCAACTTTTCATTGCACTCTTCTTCAACCCGTCCAATTTCTCCTTTTAGCTCGGTCTCTACTTCCTCAATACGTTGCTTTAGAGTACCGACTGTCTCGATAACTTCCTGATTCCCGAGCTTCATACTTGTAGTCATTCTTGTATACTGTGCAGAAATCTCCTTATGTAGCATATCAGCAACGTCTTTTTTCACAGCTGCTCTTATAGACTGTTCCATTTCTTTTGCCTTTACTTCCATTTCAGCAACAGATCTTCGAGCTTCAGTTACTTCTTCAGAGCTTTCTGGTGTTGTTTGAAGTGTTTTTCCAGCTCTTTAGCAGAGTCTTGTCAGAGGTCTTGCAGTGGGTATTTGTGGTAGGTTCCTTTTTCTCATTTAAAAGTCCCGTTATTCCTGTTATTTTGCGGCGATTTCTGATGACGCCACTTACGCATCCCCGGTAAGTATTTTTAGATCCGTCCCGTCTTCTTTGAAGGCTTTTTTTTTTAGCGCTTTTAACGCATTAATCGGGAGCGGAGCTGAAAGCTGCGCCTCTCACAGCTGCATGGCGCCACCGGCATTGGACCTTTTCACCTGCCAAAACAACAATCACACAAAAGAAACAGCATGAGTCAAAGCCGTGCATATACGCTCAACATCTCATCTCATCTCCTCTCCTCTCCTCGCCTCGCTCCCCGCCCTAGCCAAACACGTTACATCTTGTCTTCTTTTTTATTGACTAATTAGCCAATTTGTCATTTAACCAATACATCGGCAGATTTCTTTCCAAATCACCCGTAGCTCCTCGTAACAGAAATGCACAGACTCAGCCAATTCAAAGATTGCCTTTTGCATTCTCTCTACTATCAAAGTCTAACACTTACAACAACCCAAAGAAACTTCATCGACTATAGTATAATAACTGGAAAAAAATTAATATTAACATTTTGGAAAAGTCCTATAACCCCCACAACTAAAATGTGGAATATGGAAATGTCGGAGACCTTACATTTGGAAAGAATCAGACTTGTCTTAATGGACAAAGAAGAACTTTTTTATCAGAACATGGTCTCCATTTATTGACTATTTGAAGGGACAGACTGGTTCGGCACGAGAACCTGACTGAAACTCGAATTAAGGATTAGATGAAAAGTTATATTTTAAAATTTACGAATTTATCTCCAATGTTGTACTTTTAGTAAATTATTCCATTCTTCTTTATCATGTTTTTTCCCTTCTTTCTTTTACTCTCTTATTTTCTGCCTATATCAAAAAATAAAAAAATACTAGAAGCAGAGTTAATTTCAATCGATAATATTAGTAATGTAGGAATGATATACATGAAATGTTTTCAATATGATATGTACCTGCCTCTAATAAAAATATTATTAAAAACAAAAATTCTCTCTACTACTCCGAAGCCAGATCTTTGTGGTGTGTTTTAATGTTTTCTTTACCACTGCCCATGCCACCTCCAGCTCGCACAGTTTACCCTGATGCTTACAGCCCTGGCTGCCCCTGTCAACCCTGTGATCAAGCCATTCACTGTGATCATGGCTGATCATCCACAATCAGTACCCCGATCCCGCCTTCTCCCCATATCCCTTGAGGGGTGCGTTATGCGCAACGATTTCAATGCCGGTTCGTTTCCATTGAGGTATTTAGAGATAACAAAGGTAGGAACATTTTCTATATTTAAATCCCATCGCCTGCTACAATCGTTTACAGCACATGAAACACCATAAGGACAAGAAGGCATCATACCCAACCCCCCCACCCCCACCCCTCCCCGCGATCGTTTTTCTTAATTTTGCCGTAACAGTAAATTCCCTGCCTTAAGTTTACCAGTCAGTGGGTTGTACATAACCAATATCTTAAATTTATTTCACAATTAATGCTCATATTCCAAATAATATTTATTCGAGAAACGTTGAAAATCTGCAGCTCTACCATCGCGTCATATAATTATAATTGCCAACACCCCTCGAACAACAAGAGCAAACAAGCGCTTGTAACATCCCCAAGGAACGATGCAAAAGAAGGCAGACAAATTGAGGACAAATAGTTAAATGTCGGTGTTTGTTTAGTGGTCTGTGGTTGATAATCAATCAATCAATCAATCAATCAATCAATCAATCAATCAATCAATCAATCAATCAATCAATCAATCAATCAATCAAAGTCGCCTCTCCATGGAGGAGGTGACCGAAGCGGTTTCCCCCTTACCCCCCCCCCCCACACCACCCCCCACACAAGACACGCAAAGAAACATTAACACACACTTTAAAACATACTCAAAAATAAAAAATAAAGTTCAAAAACTGACACACTGCTGACATGGCTGCTGCCAGAACAGCGCCCCCCTATATGAGCGATGTGATCTTGGTACTAATTAGCCAAGATGATCTATCTGCTATATAAGAGCTATTTGAAGCAATTCCCAATATATGTGAGCAGTTCCTAAGTCTTGCAAACTCATCGCTGTTGCACACTGACCATGGAATATCCAGCAATTTACCACTTAGTGAGCATCTACTATCCCATGCTTGCAGCCATTGGCATTCCTGGTAAGATATGGGTCTGGGTTTTGTTTTATGAATCCCTCGTTCTGTTAGAGATAAGACTTTGCCTTCCATCACAGTGAGGAGGAGATTCGCTGTGATGGATGTTTGTGTAAATTGTGTTGTGTCTTGGTTCTTTTCTTGTATGACTGCAGAAATCAAATTTCGTTTGAACTTCAATGAGGTTCAAATGACAACAAATAAACTGTATTGTATTGTATTGTATTGTCACATTGCATTATGCTGTGGGGTCGGTTAGTCAAATGCATCTTTTTCGTCTCTTGACCAATATCTGAGTTTGCATCAGTGGGGAAGAAAACAGTTTTACAAAAAAGAAAAATACAATCCGTGACGTTTTGAACTTCAAAGCAAAGATACTAGAGCGCTCTAGTATATTTGCTTCAAAGGGTGACACAAGCAATTGTAAATGCTGGAATATTGAGTAGAGTCCAAAGTGCTGGCCTAACACAAGGGATCGGGTTGCATCGCTGAAGGACATGGATAGATGGCGTTTCAGGTCGGAAGACTTCTTCAGAATGGGAGACATGGGTGCCATCAGCCCGTACATCCTTACTCCTTATCCCACAGTAACGCCAGCACTGCTTTTTTTCTGTATCAAAGGGCAATGTATCTTTACGCACGCTCTCCGGTAATTTATTTCCAGACATTCAGTTGTGAAATTATTGTTTTGTCCGGCTAAGTAACAAGCTTTCTCAAATCCTTTTGTTAACGCGAACGAATCGCCAGTCCTGGAGCAAATCCGTTTGACGGAGCTGCTCATCCGCTCGTAGATTACCTGACAGAACTGCGCGGCCTCTTTCTCAGTGTGGGATAAATTGGCTGAAAAGTGACGGCGCTTTGTCTCCTGTTCCACCCTTATTCTGCACTCTGGTAGTATCCGAGATAAATATTTACCAATGTGACAGAACCAGAACAGTGAATTCTCCATTCAGGTTGACATTGTTCAAATACAAAATGACGTGGGGTTACACAGATAAGAAGGCATAGGTTGAATGTGTAGGAAGGAACTGTAGATGCTGGTTTCAACCGAATATTGACACCATAAGCTGGAGTAACTCAACGGGATAGGCAGCATCTCTGGAAATAAATAATGGCTGATGGTTCGGGTCGTGACTCTTCTTCAGACTGGAAGTTACCGGAAAAGGAAACTAGAGATATAGACGATTATGTGGACAGATATGGAAGCGGTAGAGTTGCTGCCTTGCAACGAATGCAGCGCCGGAGACCCGGGTTCGATCCCGACTACGGGAGCTGTCTGTACGCACTTGATACGTTCTCCCCGTGACCTGCGTGGGTTTTCTCCGAGATCTCCGTTTCCTCCCACACTCCAAAGACGTACAGGTTTGTAGGTCAATTGGCTTGGTAAGTGTAAAAAGAATGTCCCTAGTGGGTGTAGGATAGTGTCAATGTGCGGGGATCGCTGGTCGGCGCGGACCCGGTGGGCTGAAGGGCCTGTTCCGTGCTGTATCCCTGAACAAAACAATAAAAAACAATGAGTGAAATATATGCAACAAAGTAAATATGATAAAGAAACAGACCATTGTTCTCTGTTTGTTCGTTGAGAACGAGAAACTAGCGCGACTTGGGTGGGTGAGGGATGGAGAGAGAAGGAGTGCATGGGGGTACTTGCAGTTGGATAAATTAATATTCATGCCACTGGGGTATAAGCTGCCCAAGCGAAATATGAGATGCTGATCCTGGAATATTCGTTTAGCCTCAGTCTGACAAAGGAGGAGGCCGAGGATAGAAAAGTCAGGGTGGGAATGGGCAGGAGTATTCCTAAACACTGTAACTCTACTTTCCATTCCCACACTGACCTTTCTGTCCTACGCTTCTTCCATTGTCAGGGTGAGGCTAAACGAAAATTGGAGGAACAGCATCTCCTATTTCGCTTGTGAAGCTGACAACTCAGTGGAATGCACATTGATTTCTCCAACTTCCAGTAACCCCTGCATTCCCTCTCACGCCATCCCTCCCCCACCCAAGTCGCACCAGTTTTTCGTTCTCACCCAACAAACTGTTAACAACGGCCTGTTTCGATTATCAGTGTTACTTTTTGCATATCTTTCATTCATTGTTCTATATCTTCCTACATCATGGCATGGCTTTAAGAAAAGCTATGCCATGTTCTCTGGATACTTTCAAGAGAGAGCTAGATAGGGCTCAAAAATAGCGGAGTCAGGGGATATGGGGAGAAGGCAGGAACGGGGTACTGATTGTGGATGATCAACCATGATCACATTGAATGGCGGTGCTGGCTCGAAGGGCTGAATGGCCTACTCCTGCGCCCACTATCCATTGTCTATTGCCTATTGTCTAAGATGGGTAAAGATTTAAAGCGGATGATTTAAATGGGTAAAGATTTCACACAGCGGGTGGTAGCAGATGGAAAGAGCTGCCAGTGCAAGTGGGAACGGAAGGTGCAATTACAACGCTTTCAGTCATTCAGAGATAAATGTTCAGACGCATATGGGCCAAATGGAGGCAAATGGGATTAGCTCAGGTTAGCAACTTAGTCTACATGGACGAGTTGGGCAGAATCGTTTCTTTCCTCCAGATAGAGTCTCTGTGACTTTACAGCAAGTTAAGATGATTACACTAATAAAAGAATACATAGTGAATGTCAGAAAATATGTAATATCTATTTACCTTCCTTAATTCTTGGACTCCCGTTCCGATCCCAATTGCATATCCGAGTGACAATCGTTCCCGAATATTATTTTATGTTGTATGAATCTCATGCGCTCTCTTCGGAAATGCCATTCGACAATCCATTCCAAACGGTCTTACAAAATCTATTTGCCATAATAACTCTGGTATAACTTTGATGAACTGAATCAGGTGAGTCACAATATACTTGCTTTGACAAATATTTGCTGCTTGGCCCTTATTTAACTGTAAATTGATTATGTATATAGGGAAAACAACTGTCCTTTAGAACTGATCACCGGCATTTTATCCGCCCCACATTTTTTTTGTTCTGTGGGTGAAAAAGCCTCTGTTTTTTTCTTTTGTGCGAGTGGCCAGCATAAAGTCAGACAATTATATGTATCGTCCAATTCGCAGCTTTCATCACTCACTAGTTAACCCAATTATTTTTGATTTCGTAGTGATTTATTTGATGTCACTGTTTTTCATGTTGCTGTCATTTTGATGGAGCAATGCAGGAAGTGTTCATGTTACACGCATCACCGATGATTCCCCATTCTTGTTGCGGTCATCCCATTCCAGACATCCCCCTTCTCTCTGTTTCACGATAAAACGCACGGAATTTACGAAGTAATTCCAGTAAGTTCATAACTGTGCAATTTCCAGTTCCGAGGGAGGGATCATGAACAAAACCGAGAACCGATTTTTCTCACCGTAAATGCATTTTTGGCAGTCGGAGCTCTTACAGCATTTGTTACTTTTTGTGAAATAACCCAGCCTCGCATTCCCTTGATCTGATCCTGATCCAAGTACGTCCCCAGCCCCATTGACATGCAAGCGCATCGACGACCTCCTCGGCCATGATCGATGTAAACACGAGGGCTCGAACAGTCCGCAATCCAGTACACCTGTATGCCGTCTGGTGGCGCAGTGCCAGCTCCTCACTTCAGGTCGTTCTCACTACCGCGGGCAGGAACTATGATTCTTTGAATATTTAGATTCTGTAACACTCCTTACTTTTTAAAGTTTATTGAATATAACAGGCATCAGAACATCAGAACAAAAACACATTTCTTTTGATGAAAGGGGTAATCAGTGCAGTCCGCATTACCATTTCTCAGTCGGTACATAAAAACATCGAAAATAGATGCAGGAGTAGGCCATTCGGGCCTTTGAGGCAGCACCGCCATTCAATGTGATTATGGCTGATCATCTACAATCAGTACCCCGTTCCTGCCTTCTCCCCATATCCCTTGATTCCGCTAGTCCTATCTAACTCTCTTTTGGATGCATCCAGTGAATCGGCCCCCACTGCCTTCTGAGGTAGATAATTCCACAAATACACAATTCTCTGGGTGTAAAAGTTTTTCTTCATCTCAGTTCTAAATGACCTACCACTTATTCTTAAACAGAGGCCCCTGATTCCCGACTTCCCCAACACCAGGAACATGTTTCCTGCATCTAGCTTGTCCAATCCCTTAGTAATTTTATGTTTCTATAAGAATCCCTCTCATCCTTCTAAATTCCAGTTAATACAAGCCCAGTCGCTCCATTCTTTCATCATATGACAGTCCCGCTATCCCTGGAATTAACCTCGTGAACCTACGCTACACTCCCTCAATAGCAAGAATGTCCTTCCTCAAATTAGGTGACCAAAACTGCACACAATACTCCGGTGTAGTCTCACGGAGGCCCTGTACAACTGCAGAAGGACCTCTTTGCTTCAACATACAAATCCTTCCCCTTTCTTCACTGCCTGCTGTACCTGCACGCTCACTTTCAGTGACTGATATTCAAGGACACCCTGGTCTCGTTGCACTTCCCCTTATCCTAATCTGACACCATTCGGCTACTAATCTGCGTTCTTGTTCTTGTCACCAAAGTGGTCAAGCTCACATTTATCCACATTATACTGCATCTGCCATGCATCTGCCCACTCATACAACCTATCCAAGTCACCCTGAATCCTCATAGCATCCTATTCACAGTACACACTGCCACCCAGCTTTGTGTCATCTGCTTCATCAAAATCAGTTATATATTTGGAAATAGCTGCGAGCCTTGTGTCACCCTACTAGTCACTGCCTGCCATTCTGAAAGGGACCCGTTTATTCCAAATTTTTGTTTCCAGTCTTCCAACCAATTTTCTTTCCATGTCAATACCCTACCGCCAATATCATGTGCTCTAATTTTGCCCACTAATCTCCTGTGTGGGCCATTATCAACGGCTTTCAGAAAGTCCAGATACACTACATATACTGGCTCTCCCTTATCCATTTTACTTGTTACATCCTCAAAAAATTCCAGAAGATTAGTCAAGCAATGTTTCCCCTTCATAAATCCATGCTGACTTGGACTGATCCTGTGACTGCTATTCAAATGCGCCGCTATTACATCTTTAATAATTGATTCCAGCATCAGGCCACCGATGTCATGAAAACTGGTGTATAATTCCCTGTGTTCTCTCTCCCTCCTTTCTTAAAAAGTAAGATAACATTAGCTATCCTCCAATCCAAAGGAACTGATCCAGAATCTATAGAACATTGGAAAATGATCACCAATACGTCCATGATTTCCAGAGCTACCACCCTGAACACCCTACGATGCAGATCATCAGGACCTGTGGATTTAAGTCCCATCAGCCTACCCAACACCATTTCCTGACTAATGTTAATTTCCTTCAGTTCCTCCGTCACCCTAGAACCTCTGTCCCCTAGTACTTCTGGGAGATTGTTTGTGTCTTCCTTGGTGAAGACAGAACCAAAGTACCTGTTCAACTCGTGTGCCATTACCTTGTTCCCCAAAATATATTCACCTGTTTCTGGCTTCAAGGGACCCACATATGTCTTAACTAATCTTTCCCTCTTCACATATCTAAAAATGTTTTCACTATCATAGTCATAGAGTGATACAGTGTGGAAACAGGCCCTTCGGCCCAACTCCCCAAAACGGGCCAACAATGTCCCAGTTACACTTGCCTGTGCTTGATCCATATCCCTCCAAACATGTCCTATCCATGTACCTGTCTAACTGTTTCTTGAAGGATGGGATAGTCCCAGCCTCAACTACCTCCTCTGGCAGCTTGTACCATACACCCACCACCCTTTGTGTGAAAAAGTTACCCCCTCGGATTCCTATCTTTTGCCCTTCACCTTGAAACTATGTCCTCTTGTCCTCGATTCCAATAACTCTGGGCAAAAGACTCTGTGCATCAACCGATCTATTACTCCCATGATGTTACATACCTCTATAAGATCTCCCCTCATCCTCCTGCGCTCCATGGAATAGAGACCCAGCCTACTAAACCCTATAGCTCACACCCTCTAGTTCTGGCAACATCCTTGTAAATCTTTTCTGAACCCTTTCAAGTTTGACAATATCTTTCCTAAAACATGGTGCCCAGAACTGAACACAATATTCTAAATGCGGTCTCACCAACGTCTTATACAACTGCAACATGACCTCCCAACTTCTAGACTCAATACTCTGACTGATGAAGGCCAAATTTCCAAAAGCCTTTTTGGCCACCTTATCCACTTGCGACTCGACCTACAAGGAACCTTGCACCTGTACTCCTAGATCCCTCTGCTCTACAACATTACCCAAAGTCCTACCATTTCATGTGTAAGTCCTGCCCTTGTTTGACATCCCAAAATGCGACACCTCACAATTTTCTGTATTAAATTCCTCCACTCACCAGGCCAATCGATCCAGATCCTGCTGCAATCTTTCACAACCTTTTTCACTATCCGCAAAACCGCTAACTTTTTATCATCAGCAAACTTGCCCTGTATGTCGTCAAGTGAGTTTATTGTCATGTGTCCCTGATAGGACAATGAAATTCTTGCTTTGCTTCAGCACAACAGAACATAGTAGGCATTGACTACAAGGCATTCTATAAACATATACACACATGAATCAAATATATACACACTATCTCAACAAACCAGTGATATAGATGACAAAAAGTAACGGGCCCAATACCGAACCCTGAGGCACACCATTAGTCACAGGCCTCCAGTCTGAGAAGCATCCTTCCACCGTCACCCTCTGCTTCCTTCCATTGAGCCAATTTGCTATCCATTCAGCTATCTTTCCTTGGATCCCATGCGATCTGACCTTCCAGAGCAGCCCACCCTGCGAAACCTTGTCGAATGCCTTACTGAATCTACAGCTCTGCCCTCATCAACCTTTTTGGTCACGTCTTCAAAAAAATCAATCAGATTTGTGAGACACGTACAAAACCATGCTGACGATCCCTAATCAGCCCTTGCCCACCCAAATGCCGGTGTAACCTATCCCTCAGAATACTCTCCAGTAACTTACAGATGTTAAGCTCACTGGCCTATAGTTCCCATCATTTTCTCTGCAGCCCTTCTTGAAAAGAAGCACAACATTTGCCACCATCCGGTCTTTCGTCACCTCTCTTGAATTTAAGGACAACATAGATTTCAACCAGGGCTCCCGCAATTTCCTTTCTAGTGCCCCGTAATGTCCTCGGATATATCTGATCTATCCTCCTTCATATTATTGGTTAGCTAACCTTCGTACTTCATCTTTTCTGCCCGTATTGCCTTTTTAGTTACCTTCTGCTGTTTTTTGAACATCTTTGCTATGTTATACATTTTCGCTTTTAGTTTTATACAGCCTTTGACTTCCCTTGTCAGCCACGGTCGCCTTTTCCTCCCCTTAGACTATTTCTTCCTCTTTGGAATGAAATTATCCTGCATCTTCTGCATCCTTCCCAGAAATTCCTGCCATTGCTGTTCCATCGTCATCTCTGCTAGGGTCCCCGTCCAGTCAACTTTCAGCAGCTCCTCCCTCATGCCTCCATAGACCCCTTTGTTCAAATGCAATACTAACACTTCGGATTTTACCTTCTCCCTCTCAAATTGCAGATTAAAACATAATATTATGGTCACTACCTCCTAATGGTTCCTTTACCTGTACGACGACACGCCGTGCGCATATCCTGTGTTCCTCTCCGCGCGGCATTACCAGCCCTCACCGACATAGCGAACGGTCTGTGACTTTACGTCATTACCCAATGGGTCAACGTGCAGACAGCCTGGGTCCATGGGCGACCGTAGCAAAGCGCGTTATCTTTACTAATGCTGATTACATTTAATCGAGGAATTTGGAAATCTTTGCAATTGACTCTGGATGTTTCATACCCACAGTTAACTTAACAGCGATGGTGATCCTATCCCGCGGAAAGTGTGGTCTCTCCAAATGCGTCACACGCTACCTGGTGGCCATGGCGGCAGCAGATCTGATGGTTGTTGTTATCTCTGTTATAGTGGAGCAGATAAATAACATTTATTACTTTGCTCACTTCCTGCTCATAACTCCAATTTGCGCATTAACACATGTTCTGAGGATGGTCGCGATGGACTTCCGTTTGCTTTACTGTCGCTTTCACTTCCGATCGTGGCATCGCCATCTGCTGTCAAAAGTTACGGAAAGAATATTGCACCGAGAAAACTGCGACTGTCGTGATAGTAGCAGTGACGACGGTGAGCTGTGTGAGGTGCGTTCCATTTTTCTTCACCGTGGAGCCTTACGTTATAATTGACAACGTCCCTTGGCGTTGCGTCCAGACAGTTGAATACTTTACAGCATCCATATGGAAAATATACGAGATATTTGACAGTATCACAACACCATTATTACCAATAACTTTCATTCTGTTCTTTAATGCTTTAACAATCAGGCATATTATTGTGGCAAACAGAGTCCGCCAGGGTCTACGGAACAGCAGCGACAATCAGAGTGATCCGGAGGTGGAGAACCGGAGAAAGTCAATGATGTTCTTGTTCGCTCTATCGGCCAATTTCATCTTGCTATGGATGCCCTATATAGTACACTCTGTGAACTGGCAAGCGGAGAATTATTTTTACACAGACCGATTTTTAAGTACCCCTGTATATATCCTGCAACAATTTGGGTTCATGTTCCGGTTTCTCAGCACCTGCACCAACACGTGTATTTATACACTGACACAAAGGAAATTTAGGGAAGAAATGAAGAATGGAATGATATATCTATTCACAATAAACGGGCGGCTGTGTAAATAGCATGCAAACCGACTGATATTGCAGTTCTACTAAATATTCCATGAATGTTTGTATGCTGGTGTTTCGCAATTGGGATAATTATTCTCAAGCGAATACAGACAAATTGATTTGTTCAAAAAACAAAGTTACTGGCGATGCAGATGCATTAGTATACTCATTTCGGAGAACTCTCAGATATTTCGTACGTGAGTTTCAATCCCTGTGTTGCAGTTGTAGAAATTTAACGCGGCATTAACATTAGTGTCCCGAGCAACTTCTCTCGGCAGTCAGTGACTGTCTGACATTCTCTACCCCAGACGTTTCTGAAGGTCACATCACCGGGACATTTCAATAAGAAGTAGATATGTTCGTCAATGATCAGAGAAATGTGGGCTTTTGGGATTTGTGTGGAGGTGATGTTGAGGCCTGTGGGGATCAGCCGCGATCAAATTGAGTGACGAAATAAGCCGAAGGTGAACATCTACAGCTCAGCCCTGGTCCACCTTTTGGTCAAGTCTGCAAAAAAATCAATCAGATTTGTGAGACACGACCTCCCACGTACAAAACCATGCTGACTATCCTTAATCAGCCCTTGCGCATCCAAACGCCTGTATAACCTATCCCTCACAATATTCTCTAGTAACTTTCCAACTACAGATAATAATAATAATAATACATTTTATTTATATAGCGCTTTTCAGGACTCAAAGTCGCTGTTAAGCTCACCGGCCTATCGCCAGCATTTTCTCTGCAGCCCTTCTTGAAAAAAGGCACAACAATTGCAACCATCCAGTCTTTCGTCACCTCTCTTGTATTTAAGAAGGACTCGTAAATTTCAACCAGGGCTCCCCACAATTTCCTCTCTAATTTCCCGCAAAGTCCTCGGATATATATGATCACATAGAAACATAGAAAATAGGTGCAGGAGGAGGCCATTCGGCCCTTCGAGCCAGCACCGCCATTCATTGCGATCATGGCTGATCGTCCCCAATCAATAACCCGTGCCTGCCTTCGCCTCATATCCCTTGATTCCACTAGCCCCTAGAGCTCTATCTAACTCTCTCTTAAATCCATCCAGTGATTTGGCCTCCACTGCCCTCTGTGGCAGGGAATTCCATAAATTCACAACTCCCTGGGTAAAAAAGTTTTTTCTCACCTCAGTCTTAAATGGCCTCCCCTTTATTCTAAGACTGTGGCCCCCTGGTTCTGGACTCGCCCAACATTGGGAACATTTTTCCTGCATCTAGCTTGTCCAGTCCTTTTATAATTTTATATGTTTCTATAAGAATCCCCCTCATCCTTCTAAACTCCAGTGAATACAAGCCTAGTCTTTTCAATCTTTCCTCATATGACAGTCCCGCCATCACAGGGATCAATCTCGTGAACCTACGCTGCACTGCCTCAATCACAAGGATGTCCTTCCTCAAATTAGGAGACCAAAACTGTACGCAATACTCCAGATGTGGTCTCACCAGAGCCCTATACAACTGCAGAAGAACCTCCCTACTCCTATACTGAAATCCTCTTGTTATGAAGGCCAACATTCCATTAGCTTTCTTCACTGCCTGCTGTATTTGCACGCCAACCTTCAGTGACCGGTGTATAAGGACACACAGGTCTCGCTGTACCTCCCCGTTACCTAACCTAACCCCATTGAGATAATAATCTGCCCCCTTGTTTTTGCCACCAAAGTGGATAACCTCACATTTATCTATATTATACTGCATCTGCCACGCATCTGCCCACTCACTCAACCTTTCCAGGTCACCCTGCAACCTCCTAACATCCTCTTCACAGTTTACACTGCTACCCAGCATTGTGTGGTCCGCAAACCTGCTAGCGTTGCTCCTAATTCTCTCTTACAAATCATTAATATATATGGTAAACAGTTGCGGCCCCAACTCGTCACTGCCTGCCATTCTGAAAGGGACCCGTTCATGTAGAGCCGTGCATGTTCCTTTAACATGGTGACCTCACTTCTACTAACCACTCCCCATTAGGTTCAGTATAAATGTAACCTTCCCACCCCTAGCTCGCTCTCTAGCTCCGGTAACGGACCACGAACAGCTAGGGCAATATGTGTGTATACGAATACAATGTATGAAATAAACTAGAGTGAAGACACCATGTGTTTGGACAGTCTTTACATGGTGTCAAGAAGTTAACCCTGCGTCTCCTGTTCATCGGGTTTGTTTTCTTTTCTCCAAGTGTTTATTTTCCTTTCCAACTATTTATGTACTATGGCCACCTCGTGTCGAAAGCCTGACGTTCTGGTGTTTGATTCGGACATCGTCCACCGGTGGACTATTTTCCGGCGCGACTTCCAGCACTATGTCGCCATCGCTCATCCTAATATTACCCCTGCGATTACAGCACATCTGCTCCTCAACCTGGCTGGCCCGGAGGCCATGGAATGTTCTGAATCTTTTGAGTACGCCGATGGTGAGAATGCAGAGGACCCCGTGTGTCTCATCAATAAATTTGCCGCGCTGTGTGACATTCCCACCAACTCCATTCTAGAGTGGTTCAAGTTTTTCAGCAGGCGCCAGAAACCCGGGGAGCACATCGATACCTTCGTGGCATCGCTGCGTCACCTGGCCCGGCGTTGCCACCTGGAGACGTTGACCCCCGATCAGTTGATCAGAGATGTCCTAGTTCACGGTCTACAGGACGTGAAGCTACGGGCTGAGCTTCTGAGAAAGCCGGACCTCACTTTAAACAACGCTTTGCATGCCTCTCGCCTGTCTGCTGCTGTCGACGCCGTATCTCCCCCTGAAGCTGAGGACATTAACTATGCCGGTGCTGCTGGACGCCCGCGGCGCGATGGCCCGCCACGCCAGCATAGCACCCCTGCGCCTGCAAGGGTCAACCCTCGCCGATGCCCAAACTGCAACTTTGTCAATCATCAATTTGATGTTTGCCCTGCTCTGGGTAAGACTTGTAATTTGTGTAAGAAGCTTAATCACTTCTCCGCAGCGTGCCGTTCCAGGGGCCAGCCTGTCCCTGCTCCGAGAAAGAGTCTACACAACCTGACTGCTACTGACAGTGTTTATGACTCCGAATACCTTCCAGTCGAACTCCCTGATTCTGATAACAGCTCCCCCCATGATGAATCGCTTGTTTTTTCAGTCCTGGGTGCACATGCTTTGATAGCTGATCCATCAGTTCGAGTTACTGCGAATGGGATGACCTTCTCTGCTAAGGTAGATACGGGGGCGTTTACGAATATTATGTCGTTAAGTCTTTTTCAACAGATAAGAGCTGGTGACAACATTACCGCTGATCACTCCCGCCTCCGTGCATATGGGGGGAGCATGCTATTCCCAGTCGGCAAGGCCACCCTTATCTGCTCAGTTCTGAAGGCCTCTCGGCCCCTCTCTTTCCTCCTGCTGGAATCTGAGAATGTTACTCTGTTGGGCGCCAGTGCGTGCCAGGACCTCGGTTTGGTGTCCTTCCACCACGACATCCACCCGGTGCAGACCCCCATGGATCCCATGTGCGAGTACCCCGACCGTTTTGACGAAGTATTGGGCAAACTACCCTGCAAGTACGAAATCGAGGTGGACCCGGAGGTCCACCCGGTAGTCCGCCCTCCTCACCGCGTCTCCTTTGCTATGAAGGACAGGGTGGAGTCGACTCTGCGCCAGATGGTGGCCATGGGCATCATCAAGGAGGTGAGTGATGCCACCCGGTGTGTCTCCACCATGGTCGTTGCTTCCAAGAAGGACAAGAGTGAGATTCGGATCTGTATCAACCCCAAGGACCTAAACCTTGCCATCAAGCGCCCGCACTACCCCATGCGAACGGTGGAGGATGTCGCTGCAAAGGTTGGCCCGGCCACTGTATTCTCTGTCCTCGATGCCAAGAACTCTTTCTGGCAGATTCCGCTGGATGAACGTTCATCTTTACTGACCACGTTTGGTACACCTTTCGGCAGGTTCCGTTTCCTCCGCATGCCTTTCGGGATCAATTCTGCCAGCGAGGTTTTCCAGCGCACCATGGAGCAGTTATTTGCAGGTCTGCCATGTGCTATCATCGTTGATGACATCTTGGTGTACGGGAGGGACGTCGCTGAGCACGACCTCCACCTCCGTCTGGTCCTGGATCGGGCTCGGGAAATCAACCTCAAACTGAACCCCAAGAAG
This sequence comes from Malacoraja senta, assembly GCA_038087875.1. NCBI lineage: Eukaryota > Metazoa > Chordata > Chondrichthyes > Rajiformes > Rajidae > Malacoraja > Malacoraja senta. The sequence continues at coordinate 1,816,278 of CM075990.1, read as the reverse complement.
TGCCGTTTCCGCGTCCCGGAGGTCACCTACGTGGGCCACGTTTTTACGGCTGAGGGTCTGAAACCAGACCCACAGAAGACAGCTGCGGTCTCAGAGATGCCAGCTCCGGTCAACGTGCCAAGCCTGCAACGCTTCTTGGGCATGATGAACTATCTGGGGAAATTTATTCCCGACCTCAGCGAGCTGAGTGCGCCCCTGAGGGAACTGACCAAGATGGACACTGCCTGGGTTTGGTACCCGCTGCATCAGGCAGCCTTCGATGACTTGAAATCCCGGCTGGTTCGCGCTCCCACTCTAAAGTTCTTCGACTTAAAGCGCCCTATCGTCATTACCTGCGATGCATCAAGTTTCGGTCTCGGTGCCGCCTGCCTGCAGATCCACGACCGCCTGCAGCTACCTGTCTCCTACGCCTCCCGCACCATGACTCCAACCGAGCAACGCTACGCTCAGATCGAGAAAGAGCTCCTTGCCGTGGTGTTTGCCTGCTCGAAGTTCAGGGACTACATTATAGGTAACACCTTCACTATCAAAACCGACCACCAGCCGCTGGTCACGATCTTAAACAAACCGATCCACGTTGCCTCTTCCCGTTTGCAGCGTATGATGCTGCAACTCCAACGCTTCACGTTTCAAATCGTGTACCGCAAGGGCAAGGACATGTTTGTGGCTGACACGCTGTCCGCGCACCGCTGGCTTTTGCAGGACATCTGGGAGAGGGTCTCTGCCTGCTCCACCTGCAATACCCCTCTCTCCCCACCAGCAACGCCAGCCACTCCTGCAACAGCCTGCCCCCGCCCTGGCTTGGATGGCGGTCGCTACTGACATATTTGAGTGGCGTGGCAAACATTTCCTGGTCCTGGTCGACTCTTACTCCAGCTGGTTCGAGATTAAGCGTCTGCACTCCCTCACTTCTGCTGCGGTCATCGGACGTTGCAACCCCTCTTTGCAACCTTTGGCATTCCCGTGACTGTGCCGTCTGACAACGGGGGCAGTTCACGAGTGCTGAGTTCCGCGCATTCGCCGCCGCCTACAACTTTCGCCACATCACCAGCAGCCCGGAGTACCCGCAGAGCAACGGCCTTGCTGAGCGCGCCGTCCGCAGTGCCAAGGAGCTGCTGGAACATTGCAGACTTTCGCATTCGGATTTTTATCTGGCTCTACTGAATCTCCGAAATATTAGTCGCGACCCTGCCATGGGCTCACCGGCTCAACGGCTCATGTCCCGCACCACTCGCCCTCCAATCCCTGTCTCCCAGCGGTCGCTTCCAGCCCGCAGTCCGCAGCCCTGCTGCTGTCCAGAAGCGTATTACCCAGAAACAGGTCGTCCAGAAGCGCTCCCACGACAAGTCATGCCGTCCCCTTCAGCCCCTCTTCGAGGGCCAGGTCGTCCGGATGCAGTCCCCCCTCCGGACACCACCGCTTGGCTGTTGTCATCGGCTTTGCCGACTCTCCGCGCTCTTACCTGGTTGACTACGAGGGCACAATCTACCGCCGGTCCCGCCAGCATTTGCTGCTGGTCAACGAGCCCGCTCCGCCTCCCACAGCCCCTTTTGCTCCCCCAGTTGCCGCCTCGTTGCCTCCCGCTGCTCTGCCCTCGCGACCCTTGGCGCCCCGTTCTCCCGCTGCTCCTCCTGGCCCCCCCCATCAGCCATCTCCCGCTCGCGTGCCCGTTGCGGTGCCCTTGTCTCCTCCCCGGTCTCCTCGTTCTCCCCCTCCTGCTCACTCCCCTTTTGGTTCACCTATCGCCGCTCCTGCCCCGGTGCCCACTCTACCTTCGGTGCCCACTCTACCTTCGGAGGGGGGGGGGGGGAGGCGGGCTGCATACCCGCTCCGGGCGTCTGGTCAAGCCGCCTGAACGTTACGGGGAGTTTGCTTGAATGTTTTAAGTTTTTCCTGACGATGTACGCGCGGGTTTGTGCCTAGCGTATGAGTCGTGGTCTCACTGTCATCATTGCTATGTTTCCCTTTTCAAGGGGAAGGATGTAGAGCCGTGCATGTTCCTTTAACATGGTGACCTCACTTCTACTAACCACTCCCCATTTGCTTCAGTATAAATGTAACCTTCCCACCCCTAGCTCGCTCTCTAGCTCCGGTAACGGACCACGAACAGCTAGGGCAATATGTGTGTATACGAATACAATGTATGAAATAAACTAGAGTGAAGACACCATGTGTTTGGACAGTCTTTACAGTTCACTCCTACTCTTTGCTTCCTGTCTGCCAACCAATTTTCTATCCACGTCAACACCCTATCCCCAATACCATGTGCTCTAATTTTAGTCACCAGTCTCCAGTGCGGGACCTTATCAAAGGCTTTCTGAAAGTCTAGATACACTACATCCACTGGCACCCCTTCATCCATTTTACTTGTCACATTTTCAAAAAATTCCAGAAGATTAGTCAAGCTTGATTTTCCTTTCATAAATCCATGCTGACTTAGACTAATCCTTTTAATGCTATCCAAATGCCCCATTATTACCTCTTTAATAATTGACTCCAGCATCTTTCCCACCACCAAATTCAGGCTAACTGGTCTGTAATTCCCCGTTTTCTCTCTCGCTCCTTTCTTGAAAAGTGGGGCAATAGCTAATCCTCCAATCCACAGGAATGGAGATTTGTGTAACTTCGCCCTGGAGATTTATGTAACTTCATACACGATTGTACCTTCAGTACTTCTTCGACAGTAACATTGACTGCTCTCAAGCCACTTCCATTGATTGCCCCAAGTTCCTCCGTCCTACTGTCTTTCTCCTTTAGTTTAGTTTAGTTTAGTTTCGAGATACAGCGCGGAAGCAGACACGTCAGCCCACCGGGTCGGGCCGATCAGTGATCCCCTCATATTAACACTATCCTGCCATGCACTAGGGACATTTTTTACATTTACCAAATCAATTAACATAGAAAACATAGAAACATAGAAAATAGGTGCAGGAGGAGCCATTCGGCCCTTCAAGGCAGCACCGCCATTCATTGAGATCATGGCTGATCGTCCCCTATCAATAACCCGTGCCTGCCTTCTCCCATACATACATACCTGTACGTCTTTGGAGTGATCTCAGTGAAAACCCACGCAGGTCACGGGAGAACGTACAAACACCATACAGACAGCACCCATAGTCGGGATCGAACCCGGACTCCGGCGCTGCATTCGCTGTAAGGTAGCAACTCTACCGCTGCGCCACCGTGCTCGGTAAATACAGAGGTGAAATACTTATTGAGGACCTTGCCCATCTCCTGTGGCTCCATACAGAATCAACAACTTTGATTCCTGAGAGGTGCCACTCTCTCTCTAGTTATCCTTTTCCTCCTTATGTATTTATAAACTCTTTTGGGATTGTCCTTAATGCTACCCGCCAGAGCTATCTCCTGGCCCCTGTTTGCCCTTCTGATCTCCTGGGTCAGGTGCATCCCGCAACTCCTCCAGGGATGCACCTGACCCAAGCTGCCTAAACCTGTTCCATGCATCCTTATTGTCTTTGACCAATGCGTCAATTTCCCACATCAGCCAAGCTTCCTTACATTTGCCAGCTTTGCCTTTCACTCTAACGGATACATACATATCCTGAGCTTTCGTCAGCGCACTTTTAAAAACATCCCACTTGGCGGAAGTTCCTTTCCCCTCAAATAACCTGCTCCAGTCAACTTGAGAGAGACCTTGTCTCATACCCTCAAAGTTGGCCTTACCTCAGTTGAGCATTTTAACATGTGGACCCTCTCGATCTCTATCCATAACTATCTTAAACCTAATCGAACTGTGGTCACTGGTCCCAAAAGGCTCCTCCACAAACACTTCATTAACTTGCCCTTCCCAATTTCCGAATACTAGATCCAGCGTTGCCCTCTCACATGTGGGGGCCTCCACATACTGCTTAAGGAAACTCCCCTGGACACCTTTGAGGAATTGCACCCCATTTAAACCCTTCACAGTATGATTTACCCAGTTTATATTGAGAAAGTTTAAATCCCCTACTATTTGACCTGCAGCTGTCTGCTGTCTCCTGGCACATTTGTTATTCTAATTACCATTGACTATATTTGGGGGTCTGTAATAGACTTCCAACAACGTGACTATCCCTATCTTGTTCCCTAGCTCCACCCACATAGCCTCACTGGACGACCGTCCGTAATGTCACCGCTGATCAGTGCAGTGGCAGCGTCTTTAACCAACAATGCAACCCCCATCCCATCCTCTTTTTCCTTCACTCCGGTCTTTCCTGAAGCTCATGTACCTCGGAACATTGAGCTGCCAGTCCTGCCGCTCCCTTAACCAAGTTTCAGTCATGGCTACAACGTCCCAGTTGCTTGTAGTTATCCATGCTCTAAGCTCATCTGCCTCATCAGGCCGCTTGCATTAAATACGTGCAGTTTAAACCAATCTTCCTTCCTTGCGCTTCGTCTTTCACCTGCCTATTCTGTCCACCAACCTTCCCCACACCACACTCCATAGCAACTTTAAACCTCTCACGTGCCTCTGTCCTGTACGAGATCCCACCCCCTGCCAATCTAGTTCAAACACTCCCGTGTAGCATCAGCAAAACTGCCCGCTTGGATGTTGGTCCACCTCTAGTTAAGGTGCAGGTACACAAAAATGCTGGAGAAACTCAGCGGGTGCAGCAGCATCTATGGAGCGAAGGAAATAGGCAACGTTTCGGGCCGAAACCCTTCTTCATACTGATAGGGGGTGGGGAGAAGAAAGGAAAAAGGCGGAGGAGGAGCCCGAGGGCTGAGGGATGGGAGGAGACAACCAGAGGGCTGAGGAAGGGGAGGAGACAGCAAGGGCTAGCACAATTGGGAGAATTTAATGTTCATGCCACCAGGATGCAGACTGCTCAAGCGGAATATGAGGTGCATTTCCTCCAATTTCCGGTGTTGCTCGCTGTGGCCATGGAGGAGACCAGTATAGAGAGGTCGGATACGGAAAGGGAGGGGGACTTGAAGTGCTGAGCCCCGGGATGTCAGGTTGGTTATTGCGGACCGACCGGAAGTGTTCGGCGAAACTGTAGATTGATGATGCATGTGAATCAATCACACTTAGCTGGCATCACTAACTCCACCCCATTATAACATTTATACTAACGCCCATTCCCAGCACCATTAGTTGAAGCAGCCAGGATGAACTGACAACACCTAGCTCTGTAATGCTGCCAAGTTAAAGTGCTGAATAAAGATGTGTGTAAATCTTATATGCTTTGAAGTGATATACATGGTGTCAAAAGTGGGATACGAACCCACGCCTCCAATTGGAGACCAGTTGTACAGCGAAATAACCAGATGCTGTTAAGGCTTCTCTCTTGCTCAACCTTGCGGGACCTGGTGCCCTTCGTCGATCGAGAACATTCCGTTATGCTCTGGCTATCCGTGATGCCCAGGACCAGGTAATTACACTGGCGGAGTCTCCCGCTGACCCTAATGTTTTGCTGCGTAAACTGGCTCAGATCTGTGACCTGCCCTCAAATCACATTTTGGACAGGGCAAGGTTTTTCTCTCGTCGTCAACTTCCCGGGGAACGAGCGGACGCATATATTTCCTCTTTGATGTATCTAGCACAACGTTGTCGATTTCAGGAAATGCCTGCGGATCAGTTGACTGATCAGTTAACGAGGGATATTTTAGTGAATGGTATCACCGATCAAAAGCTCAGATCAGAGCTCTTGAGACGGCCAGAGCTGTCGCTAAACGACGCGGCTCATGCGTGTAGAACGGCTGAACTTGTTGATCCTATAGACATTCCGCATGAAAGCAATACTATCAATTCTACAGAAACGATCGCCAATCCTCCGCTTGGTCTCACCGATGTAGATCAGCTGACATCTAGAGCAGCGGATGCAATAGATGAGGTTGGAGGAGATGCAGGTGAACCTCTGTCGCACCGGGAACGACTGCTTGGGTCCTTGAATTGAGTCTAGGGGGGAGGTGAAGGGACAAGTGTTGCATCTCTTGCGGTTGCAAGGGAAAGTGTCCGGGGAGGGGTGGTACGGGAGGGAAGGGAAGAATTGACAAGGGAGTTACAAAGGGAGCAGTCTTTGCAGAAGGCAGACATGGGGGGGATTGGAAGATGTGGCGATTGGTGGGGTCACGTTGGAGGTGGCGAAACTGACGGAGGATCACGTGTTGTATGTGACGGCTGGTGGGGTGAAAGGTGAGGACTAGGGGGACTCTGCCCTTGTTATGAGTGGGGGGATGGGGAGAGAGAGCAGTCTTGCGGGGTATGGCAGAGACCCTGGTGCGAGCCTCATCTATGGTGGAGGAGGGGAACCCCCGTTCCCTGAAGAATGAGGACATTTCGGATGCCCTGGTGTGGAACGCCTCATCCTGGGAGCAGATGCGGCGTAGACGGAGGAATTGGGAGTGGGGGTGCAACCCGTCTCTTTTGTATAGGTCACCCCTGCAGCAGAAGAGATCCAATGATCCAGAAATGTAAATCCATGCCCTGTGCACCAACTCCTCAGCCACACTTTCATTTCCCCTATCTTCCTGTTCTTATCTTCACCAGCACGATGTATTGGAAGCAATCCTGAGATCATTACTCTGCAGGTCCTACTTTTCAGTCTTATGCCCAATTCCGTAAAATCGTGTTGCAGAACCTCCTTCCTCTTCCTACCGATTTCGTTAGTGCCAACATGCACAACAACCTTCGGCTGCTCCCCTTCACTCTTGAGGATGCCGTGCAGCCGGTCCGAGACGTCCTGGACCCTGCACCAGGGAGGCAGCACATCATCCTGGAGTCTCGCCAGTTGCCGCAAAATCTCCTGTCCGCACCTCTGACTATCGAGTCCGCCACCACTCCGGCTATGCCTGAGGTCACTCTTCCACGTTGAGCCTCAGCACCAGGGTTGGAGCCACAGCCCTGGCTGCCACTCAATCTTCTCGTGTCATCCGCACCGACAGCTCCCATGAGCGTGTACCTGTTTTCAATGGGTACAGTCACCAGGGGCTCCTGCACACCATGTGCCACCAGACTGGCGAAGCTCCCTCAGCCCAGCGCCGCCCTTGGGTGGCACACAGACGGAGATATCAAACTGAGAGTACAACATTTACGGGGAACTAGAGGAGCGAGAGTAAGGATTAGAACGCCTGGTCTTACACAGTCGGGCATTTATGAGTTAATCGTCCATTTTATGTAGTTGACACGTGGCTATGGACCAGCTGCGATTGGGCTCCGGATCCGATTGTGCCGAGCTAACGTGATCACATTACGTAAGTTGGAGGTACCTTTCCCGAGATTTACTGAGAGTTCAGACCCGTGTGAGCCGATCCTAAATCAAGATTAACTCGGAGTTCATAACCGGAAGATTTCTGCCCCAGCCAGCAGACCCGGACTCTTTGAACTCGGCGCAGGACGATGAAGGCGCTGTTGTTAATGATTGGTATCCTACTTGCGAATGCGCGCGTTTATGGTCATCAGAGATGGCTCTGTACTCGCTGTGCAGCCAATAAAATGAATTATAAACTGAAACACAACCGTTACATTAATTACATCAAGGTTCTTGTCATGTTACAAGAAAGAATCGAGTTAGAGCAATATCGTCATCTCTCTATCTCTATCTCTATCTCTATCTCTATCTCTATCTCTATCTCTCTCTCTCTCTCTCTCTCTCTCTCTCTCTCTCTCTCTCTCTCTCTCTCTCTCTCTCTCTCTCTCTATCTCTCTATCTCTCTATCTCTCTCTCTCTCTCTCTCTCTCTCTCTCTTCTCTCTCTCTCTCTCTCTCTCTCTCTCTCTCTCTCTCTCTCTCTCTCTCTCTCTCTCTCTCTCTCTCTCTCTCTCTCTCTCTCTCTCTCTCTCTCTCTCTCTCTATCTCTCTCTCTCTCTCTCTCTCTCTCTCTCTCTATCTCTCTCTCTATCTCTCTCTCTATCTCTCTCTCTATCTCTCTCTCTATCTCTCTCTCTATCTCTATCTCTATCTCTATCTCTATCTCTATCTCTATCTCTATCTCTATCTCTATCTCTATCCTATCTCTATCTCTATCTCTATCTCTATCTCTATCTCTATCTCTATCTCTATCTCTATCTCTATCTCTATCTCTATCTCTATCTCTATCTCTATCTCTATCTCTATCTCTATCTCTATCTCTATCTCTATCTCTATCTCTATCTCTATCTCTATCTCTCTTCTATACTCTACTATACTATTACTAAAACTCTCATCTTGACCACTTACGGTTTGCGTTGTTTTTAAATTTGCGCAAAACGGTACCTATATCGCTAGGATTTTTAATTTTTTTTAATTTTATTTATTAGAAGTACATTAAATTACAACCAATTACATTAATGCACTCTGCGTATATCTTATTACATTCAATGTACTCCTTCATTTTTTAAAGCTATTAAAAAAAGGTTGAAATTGAGAAGAAAGAGAAAGTGAAAGAAAATTGTGTTAGTGTAAAAGCGTGTCAAAAGGAAAGAAGAAAGACCCTGTAGACGAGAAATTAGAGAAAGGAGATTAAGAGATAGACCTTAGGAAAGAAAAAAGAGAAAGAAGAAAAAAGAGAAAAACAGATACTCTATTATAAACATCGCGCAAAAGGGATATACCAGCTCGCCACCTTTCATCCCCCTTTACCAAGTCCTGACATCGGTACCTTTTTAAAGTACTGTTGCACCTTTGCTTGTAATAATTCTATAAATGAAGACCACGTCCTATAGAAGTGATCTGATTTACCTGCCAGGAGGAGTCTCATCTCTTCCAGGTGTAATGTTTCAAACATATTTGAAATCCACATGTTTATTGTTGGTATCGGAGCATTTTCCCAGAAATTTAGAATAAGCTTTTTTCCAGTTATTAACCCGTAATCAAATAGGTTCTTTTGAAACACATTTAGTTCAGGGCTACCTTCCGTTGTTCCAAAAATAATCCATTCTGCTTTTGGTATCAGTTTTATTTTAAATAATTTTGTAAAGATTTCAAAAATGTCAATCCAAAATTTTTGAATTTTTGTGCTAAAGACAAATGAATGCGCTATAGTAGCTTCTTGAGACTGGCATTTATCACAGATAGATGATACGTTGTGAAATTTTTTACTAATTTTGGTTTTTGAGTAGTATAATCTATGTAAAATTTTGAATTGAATTAAAGTGTGTCTTACATTAATCGAGCATTTGTGCACATTTAATAAATGTTCATCCCACCTCTCTTATGAAATTTTAATAGTTAGTTCTTGTTCTCAGTCTCTTCTAATACCTTCCGTTGCTGGTATTTCTACATTTAAAATAATATTATACAAATAAGATATTAAATTTGCTGATTCGGCTTTTGTCTTCATTGCTTCGTCCAGTAAATCTAGTGGCATATTATAATAATCTTTTGTATATTTTTTCAGATAATCACATATTTGGAAATATTTAAAATATTGATTGTTTCCCAGATTATATTTTAGTTGTAATTGTTGGAATGATAGTAATTTTCCAGTTTCATACAAGTCTCCGAGCATTTTAATTCCTAATCTTTCCCATTGTATAAATGATTTATCTATAATGGAGGGTTTAAACGAAGGGTTATTAACTATTGGAGAGAAGAGTGATAGATTTCTTAATTTTAAATTATGTTTTATTTGTTTCCAAGTTCTAATTGTACTATGTATAATTGGATTTGTGTTATAGTATGTGTTATTCAACTTCATTGGTGAGAGGAGGATCGCTCCAATATTACAAGAGGAGCAGTCCTCTCTCTCCATTATAATCCAATCCACCTGCTGGGCAGAGTTGTCCATCAGTTGAATCATATTTTTAATATTTACTGACCAATAATAGTACATAAAGTTAGGGAGTGCTAAGCCACCTAATACTTTGGGTTTGTTCAAATGTGTTCTTTTTATTCTATGGGATTTATAATCCTATATAAAATTTGTAATGTCTGAATCCAGTTTAAAAAAAAACTTTTTTGGTAGGTATATAGGAATTGATTGGAATAGGTATTGAATTTGTGGTAAAAAGATCATTTTTATAGCATTTATTCGGCCTATTAAAGACATCGGAAGCGTTTTCCAGAATTTAATTAAGGTATTTAATTTCTTAAGTAGAGGATTATAATTTGCGTTGAACATGGCTTGATATTTTCTGGTAATTTCAAAACCCAAGTATTTAAATTTTTCTGTATCTATTTTAAAAGGGAATTTTAAGAGGTGTGTTGAGTCTTTCGGTTTTATTGACATAATTTCACGTTTGTTCCAATATATTCTGTATCCAGAAAAGGATTCAAAATCCTCAATTAAATTTAATATGTTTGGTATAGTAATTTGAGGTTTTGTGATTAAAAATCGCTCGGATTTTTAAGCCACCTTACTCACCGTTCTCCTTTGCTCCAAGCGCACCAAGTTTTGTTCAGATCGGTGAAATATTAGAAAAGCTATTGGTGTGTTCTTCGCCAGGACAACGACGCCCAGTGCGAGCAGATTGTGTGTTCTGCGAACGGGGTCTGTGCTTTGTGTTCTGCGAGCGGGGGCGGCGACCACCACGACGAGCCGGAAGCCGATGTGTGCAGCCGGGTCCTGGAGCACCTGAGCCCCACAACCCCCCCTACCCCACACCACTCACCACCCCCTCCCCCCCACACCACACCCTCCTACCCCACACCACCCCCTCCCATCCCACACCACCCCTCCCCCCCAACCACGCACACCCCTCCCCCCAACCACACACACCCCTCCCCTCCTCCGACATATACCCCTCCCCTACCCCACAACCCCCACCCCCCACACCCTTCCTCCCCTACAACCCCCCACACCCCTCCCTCCCCTACACATCCTCCTCCACTACATACCCCCTCCGCTACACCCCCATCCCCTACACCCCCCTCCCTACAGCCCCCCTACCCCCCTTCCCCACACTCCTCCCATCACACACACTCCTCCCCCACACTCTGCCACACTGCGCCCTACGTCACACCCCTTCACCTACCCCCACAACCCCCCCGCCCCCACAACCCCTCCCTACCCCCACCATCTCCCCCGTATCCCCACCATCCCCCCCACCCTCAGATTCGGTCGCTTTCTCATCGGCGCGTGACTTCCACACCCACCATTGGAATATAATTTCTCTAACTTCACATAGCGCATGCTTTTCCTCTCTCTCCATCCATTCCCCCTTCCCAGTTCTCCCATCAGTCTTACTGTCTCCGACTGCATTCTACCTCTGTCCCGCCCACTCCCCTGACATTAGTCTGAAGAAGGGTCTCGACCCGAAACGTCACCCATTCCTTCTCTCCAGAGATGCTGCCTGTCCCGTTGAGTTACTCCAGCATTTTGTGTCTATCATTGAAATATAATCTCTCAGTAGATCGCCTGGTAACATGTGGTTGCATTTGAAGAAGTCGGGATGCGGCTGTGGGTAACTCCGGAGACAAAGTGGAGGGAGAATGATGTAGGCAGAAAAAGAGACGGCAGAGATGGGAGGGTATGAAATGAAAAGGACGAAGTAGAGTGAGAAGTAGGGGCGGGAAGAGCAGGGGTACATTTCAATCAGTCCTACTGGCCATAGACACAAAATGCTGGAGTAACTCAGTGGGACAGGCAGCATGTCTGGAGAGAAGGAATGGGTGATGTTTCGGGTCGAGCCCCTTCTTCAGACTGACCCAAAAGGTCACCCATTCCTTCTCTCCAGCTGTCCTGCTGTTACTACAGCGTGTTGTATCCATCGTCGGTTTAAACCAACATCTGCAGTTCCTTCCTACACCAACTGACCATCCCGGTCGCTTGCATTCAATGTCTTTCCATCGTTCCAACCGTTATGCTCCTCTGACACTCATAGTCTCTGACACAGATAGTTTCACACACGCATACACTCACAACACAGGGATTCATTCAGACTCAAAAACACCTCACATGCAGACATACACTCACGCGAGCACATACACACACACGAACACACACAAAATGCACTCACAAACAGGCATTCACACGCGCACGCTGAAAACCCACTCAAATAGACACACTTACACACCCGCTCACACACACTCATCCCCCACACATGCGCCACACACACAAACACACACACACACACACACACACACATACTCACTCATTCCTTGCGGCTCACAATGCAACCCCCCCCCCCCCCACTCTCCCACCCCCGGGCGCTTAGGTTCCTGCCACAACGTCCCACTTCCCACCATTGTTACTCGCAGACGGTCTCCCAAATCCCTCGCCCGCTTCTTTGTTCTATGACCCAGACTTGTTCTTTCTACTTCCCCTGGCACCCCCCCCCACCATCATTCTCACTCCCTCCTCCCAGATGTGCTCTCTCCCCGTTCCCGCTCATCTCTCCAGTTTTCCTCGTTCTCACTTCCCCATTTCCCCTTTTTGACTGCACCCACCACACCATTGCCTTAATTCGCCCAAACTCGTAGTTCACCAACACAATTCCATTGCTATTCGCCCAAGAATTATCCTTCAGACTCTGTTTACCCTTCCTCGTCACCACTCTTTTCCTATGTCTGTCATCTTTTTGGCTTTCCTCCCTCATTAGTGGCCTAATGCTATAATTCTGTGCCCACTATTTGTTCCCTCCCCACTATCTTCCATTCCCCGTTCCAATCGCTGTCTTCCCTCACCTCCCATCTCCTATATTTATCGACCTTCTCCTCTGCATCCCCCCGCCGTGACTACCCAACCACTCTCTCTCTCACCTACACACACTCCCTTACATACACTCACTCACACATAAACACACATACTCACTCACAAACACACACACACACAAAACACCTTCATGTACAGACATGCACACTTAAAGGCCTGTCGCATGAGTCTGCGGTCATTGGCGGCGAAACAGGAACTATCTACCGCTCCTGGGCCGCCAGAGACCGCGGGCTCGGTCAAACGCACAATTCCGGGGCCGTGCGGCGTTGTTCCCAACACCGCACGGTGCTAAATAAAACCCAACACTGTTCAAAAATATGTTCCTACCGCACAGCCTCCGCCAGTGTGGCACGAGCGCCGTGAGTAGAACCTTCACCGCCACAGCCTCCACCAGTGAGGCACGGCCGCCGGCACGGCCGCCGCCACAGCGCCGCGATCAGCACTGCCGCCGCCACAGCCCCGTAGATCCGAAATGACGTCATCGCATCGGCCCGCCCTTTTTTTTAACTTACCGGCAGCTCGTGGGACCAGCCGTACTTAAATCACTCGGCCCCCGCGCAGCATCCGTGCGGCGCTCCCGTGGCATAGGCTCGGCGCTCTCGCCGTTGCCGTGCGGTCCCCTCTACCGGCGACGCCGCGCTTCACCGCCGATGACCGCAACACCGTGAGACAGAGCCTTTATTTACTCACACACACACAAAAACATCCTCACATACATACAAATGCGCACCCACGCTCACATGCACTCTCTCTCACATACACGCACAGATTCAAACTCTGTACTTACTCTCTCTCAACCTGTACAAATACGCGTATTTTGGACATCAACATTTCCCACTCCATCACCATCTATTCAATTCAATTCTATTCTATTCTATTCTATCAACACATAACTAAAACTCTGATCTTGTTATCTTCCGGTTTGCGCGGTCTTTCTATTTACACAAAAATGGTTCGAGGTAGTGCTACGATTTTTCACCAGTTCACTCATTGTTCTCCTGTGGTGCGAGTCCTCCAAGTTTAATTTCGATGGGTTGATGTCGTAAACGTTAGCAAGGTTTTAAAAAAGCTTAAAAACCGTGCGTGCGCAGGTCTAAAGGCTCTGTCTCACGGTGTTGCGGTCATTGGCGGTGAAGCGCTGCGTCGCCGGAAGAGGGGACCGCACGTCAACCGCAAGAGCGCCGAGCCTATGCCGCGGGAGCGCTGCACGGATGCTGCGCGGGGGCCGAGTGAGCTCAGTACGGCCGGTCCCACGAGCTTGCGGTAAGTTAAAAATATTTAGCCTTTCCGGAAGCTGTTGCTGCGCGTATGCCGGGTGACCACCGCACGGCCTGTCCAACCAGCATGCGATCGCGGACTTACCGGAAGGGGGGGGGGGGGGTGCGCGGAGTCTTGGGAGGAGTCTATAAGCTCGAGCCCTGACGCCATTTTGAGCGTATTCGTGAAGCTCGAGCCTGACGCCATTTTTTTGCAGGTAATCAAAGTCGCTGGCTATCAAAAAGATATATAATTTTCAAAATCATGCTGGGAAAAGGTCTTTAATATTGAGAGTCTGAAACATTCTAACCACTATTAATATAATTGATTTATAGCCTGATTTTCTATACCAAGAGGTTTCTTAGAAACACAACTGTCCCATTATAGTATAACTGCCTGCACTGATTTTTTTTAGACTACAGGTGGTTCTGCTATAATATGAGAGTTTTGTTCCTAAAACACCTGGTGTTATAGAAATTTGCTTTATAAAAGACAATTTTATAAAGGGGGTTAGGGCCTAGGAATTGTAGACCAGCAATAACAAAGTTAGTAATAACGTCATTTAGGATCGCGGGGCTGTGGCGGCGGTAGTGCTGATCGCGGCGCTGTGGCGGTGCCCGTGCCTCACACGTGCCTCACTGGCGGAGGCTGTGGCGGTGAAGGTTTGACTCGCGGCGCTCGTGCCACACTGGCGGCGGCTGTGGCGGTGACCGTGCCGCACTCGTGCCTCACTGGCGGCAAGAAATTATTTTTGAACATTGCTGACTTTTTGTGAGCACCGTGCGGTGTTGGGACCAACGCCGCACGGCCTCAGCGGTGTGCGTTTGACCGAACTCCCGGTCTCTGGTGGTCCACGAGCGGTAGATACTTCCTGTATCACCGCCAATGACCGCAGACTCGTGAGACAGGCCTTTATCTCTTCTCCTGCCGTTAAGCACCGTGTGGATTAGTCTCTTCCCCCGTCACTCACCGGGACGGTCCGCCCCTTCCTGCACCATCGCATCTTTAATGGAGCTGTGGATGGCCGGCGGTGGTTTCCAATTTTCGGAGGGACCCAAAGAAGCCCAGCCCCAAGCACCCCTCTCCATCCACAACTCCCCCCCGCCCACACACCCCTCTCCCCTCAAAACTCCCCCCCCCGCCTACACACCCCTCTCCCCCCACAACTCCCCCCGCCAACACCCCCCTCCCCAACATTACTTCCCCACACTCCCCCCGCCCCCACAAACCTCCCCGTGCCACCACATCTCCCCCTTCCCCCACAAATCCCCCCGCCCCACAACAGCCCCCCCACCCCAACATTACTCCCCCACACTTCCCCCGCCCCCACAAATTTCCCCGCGCCCCCACAACCCCCTCCCCCCCGCCCCCACAACCTCCACGTGACGCTGTTGGGCTGTTCCAGGGCCCCTAGCCCCTTCTGACAGTAGTTTTCCTGCTTTTCTGACTGTCCCTGACTTTGCTTACATGTGTTCCTCCTCTGTCTGTGAGTACTCCTCCTTCGGTCTGTGAGATTTCCTACCTCTGTCTGTGAGTCTTCATGTCATTCTCTGTGAGAGTTCTTGCCTATCTGTGAGTGTTTTCCTTCTGTATTTGCGCGTCCCTCGAACTGTCCTCGACTTTCCCTGCATCTCTCTGCGAGTAGCACTGTCTGAATCTGCCAGTATTCCTGCCTCTCACTGTGAGTGTTGTTTCCTCCGTCTGTGAGTGTCCCTCGCTCTATCTGTCACTGTTTCTGCCTCGATCTTTGACCATTCCTCTGACTGTAATTTCTCGCCTATGTCGGTGAGCGTCCCCATGAATGTTTTTTGAGTGTTCATGACTCATTAAGTGTGTTTCTGCCAGTGAGTATTCATGCCTCTGCCAGTGAGTTTCACTTCCTTTGTCGACGAGTGTCCCTGCAACTATCTGTTGGTGTCTCTCACACTGAGCTTGGATATCTTGATTTTTCTCTGTGAATATCACTGCCTCTCTCTGTGAGATTGCCTCTATCTGTGAGTGGTTCTGCCCCTGCCCGTGACTCCACCTGCTTCTGTCTTTGATTGCTCTTAAGATAGACAGAATGCTACAGAATGCTGGAGTAAATCAGCGGGTCAAGCAGCATTTCTGGAGAAAAGGAATAGGTGAATTTATCGGGTCGAGGTCCACCTTCAGACTGCTCCGGCCTCATTCTGTGTGTTTTGTTGCCTCTGTCCGTGAGTACTCCTGCATCTACCTTAAGTCAAGTCCAGTCAAGAGAGTTTATTGTCATGTGTCCCAGATAGGACAATGAAATTCTTGCTTGCTGC
>CM075990.1:1763198-1799958 GCA_038087875.1 Malacoraja senta | reverse complement strand
AGAAGGACAGGCAGGTGGGCAGGGAGGTGGAGTAGCTCTGTTGCTGAGGGATGAAATTCAGTCCCTTGCGAGGGGTGACATAGGGACTGAAGATGTAGAGTCGCTGTGGATAGAATTGAGGAATTGTAAAGGTAAGAAGACACTAATGGGAGTTATCTACAGGCCCCCAAACATTAGCCTGGGGATAGGGTGCAAGTTGCAGCAGGAGTTAAAATTGGCATGTAACAAAGGTAATGCCACTGTGGTTATGGGAGATTTCAATATGCACATAGACTGGGAAAATCAGGTTGGTTCTGGACCCCAAGAAAGGGAGTTTGTAGAGTGCCTATGAGGTGGATTCTTAGAGCAGTTTGTACTGGAGCCTACCAGAGAGAAGGCACTTCTGGATTTAGTCTTGTCCAATGAACCAGATTTAATAAGAGAACTCAAGGGTAGCTAATGTTATCCCACCTTTCAAGAAAGGAGCGAGAGAGAAAAGGGGGAATTATAGACCAGTTAGCCTGACATCGGCGGTGGGGATAGCAGTAAACGGATTGGTCCAAGTCAGCATGGATTTATGAAGGGGAAATCCTGCTTGACTAATCATCTGGAAATTTTTGAAGATGTGACAAGATAAATGAATGAAGGAAAGCCAGTGGATATAGTGTTTTTGGACTTTCAGAAAGCCTTTGATAAGGTCCCACACAGGAGATTAGTGCGCAAAATTAGAGCACATGGTATTGGGGGTAGGGTATTGATATGCATGGAGAATTGGTTGGCAGACAGGAAACAAATAGTTGGAATAAATGGGTCCCCATCAGAATGGCAGGCAGTGGCGAGTGGAGTGCCTGAAAGCTCGGTGCTGGGGCCGCAACTATTTACAACATATATTAATGATTTTGATGATGGAACTAAAAGTTTTACTAGCAAATTTGCAGATGACGCAAAGCTGGCTGGCAGTGTGAAATGTGAAGAGGATGCTGGGAGGTTGCAGGGTGACTTGGACAGGTTGAGTGAGTGGGCAGATGCATGGCAGATGCAGTATTATGTGGATAAATGTGAGGTTATCCACTTTAGCGGCAAGAATAAGGTGGCAGTTTTATTTATCCCAATGGTGTCAAATAAGGAAAAATTAAAGTGCAACTAGACCTGGGTGTCCTTGTACACCAGTCACTGAAAGTAAACATGCAGGTACAGCAGGCAGTGAAAAAGCTTGTTGGCCTTCATAACGAGAGGATTTGAGTATAGGAGTAACGAGGTCCTTCTGCAGTTGTACAGGGCCCTGGTGAGACCGCATCTGGAGTATTGTGTGAAGTTTTGGTCTCCTAATTTGAGGAAGGACATCCTTACTATTGAGACAGTGCAGCGTAGGTTCACGAGGTTAATCCCCGGGATGGCGGGACTGTCATATGAGGAAAGATTGGAAAGACTGGGCTTGTATTCACTGGAATTTAGACGGATGAGTGGGGATCTCATTTATAGAAACATATAAATTTATAAAAGGACTTGACATGCTAGATGCAGGAAAAAAATCTGTGGAAGAAATTAATGTAGAGGGAAATTAAAGGAAAACGAAAAGCAACAGACTTCGTACGTTTTCTTCAAGGGACTTTATTGCATGATATTACGGAGAGATGGCGGCAGTTAACTGCCCACCAGTTCTCTGACTTCACAGCAGAATTAGCCGACAGTTATACTGTGGAGTAAACAACTTTATTTATTATTTTTTAATGCTATCTATTGTCTTTCAGGTTTATTATACCACTACAAGAAAGCATTTTGTTGTGCCATTGTCGGTACATATCACAATTAAACACTCTTGACTCGACTCTCTGGAAAAGAATGGATGGGTACGGACCAAAACGGGAAAATCGTATTGGCGTAGAGGGCGTCACGGACGATATGGGCGTGGTGGGCCATGAGGGACCGTATTTGTGGTAAACGTTTCTATATTTATTTGAATCTAATGACGAGGGCCTGTTCCGAGATGTGCAAGGAAATTACGAAGCATCCAAAGCTTTAAAACTGGTGCTGATGACGGAGGGAGCGATGATGTTCAGTTCAGCTTTCAATACCATAGTCCCCTCCAGCCTTGCTGAGAAGCTGCTGGAACTGGAGCTGAACACTCCCCTGTGTGCCTGGGTCCTGGACGTTCTCATCGCCAGGCCCCAGATGGTCAAGATGGGGAGACATTCCTCCAACCCCCTCACCCTGAACACAGGATCCCTCCAGGGTTGTGTCCTGAGCCCCCTACTGTACTCCCTGTACACACATGACAGTGTGACCAGGTTCAGCTCCAACTCCATCATCAAGTTTGCTGATGAGTGGT
The DNA here is from genome assembly GCA_038087875.1 of Malacoraja senta. Taxonomy (NCBI): domain Eukaryota; kingdom Metazoa; phylum Chordata; class Chondrichthyes; order Rajiformes; family Rajidae; genus Malacoraja; species Malacoraja senta. Next base: position 1,797,650 of record CM075990.1, on the reverse strand, counting down.
GGTGGGCCGCATTTCCGATAACGACGAGAAGGCCTGCCGGGAGGAGGTGGCTGACCTGGCACTCTGGTGTCAGGACAACAGCCTCTTCTTGAATGTCACTAAAACTAAGGAGCTGATTGTGGACTTTAGAAGGGCTCAACATCCGAGGACATACACGCCACTGGAGATAAATGGGACTACTGTGGATAGAGTGAGCAGCTTTGAATACCTGGGAGTCCACATCACAGAGGATCTGACATGGAGAACACACATTGCTACACTGGTGAGTAAGGCAAGGCAGCGCCTTTACCACCTTGGGCAGCTGAAGAAATTCAGAGTCTCTCTAAGGATCCTTCAGTGCTTCTACTCTGGGGCTGTAGAAAGCATCTTGTAACATCTCAATCTGGTTTGGGAACAGCTCTGCACAGGACAGGGATGCTCTGCAGAGAGTAGTGCGTTCAGCCGAACGCACCATGGGAACAACACTCACCCCCTGCAGGACCTATACACCAGGAGGTGCAGATCCAGAGCCAGCAACATAATGAGGGACCCCTACCACCCCAGCAATGGACTGTTCCAGCTGCTCCGGTCAGGCAAGTGCCTTCTCTATCACGCTGTGAAAACAGAGAGGATGAGACGGAGTTTCTTCCACAGGACATCAGGACTGTAAACTCTTATCTCACCAGGGACCAATTTACTAATTTACTGTTGTGTTGTGTCTTTTTTTTTTTATTGTAAAAAAATATCTGGTTCTGTTCTATTCTGTTCTGTTGGTCTGTTATTTTTGCACAATCCACAGGCATTGCCACTTTCATTTCACTACACACAATCCACAGGCATTGCCACTTTCATTTCACTACACACAATCCACAGGCATTGCCACTTTCATTTCACTACACATCTTGTATGTGTGTGTTACTAGTAAACTTGACTTGACTAGATGTTAAGAGCCATCTATTGAAACCCTGTCCTGGGCTGCAATGGATTGATGGCGAGGCAGTGAGAGGCGCTACACAGGGAGAATTCCCGTCATCGGAGACTCTGTGAATACCGGGAAATTAGGTTTTGGTGATCTTAATTCCAGTGAGTACAAGCTCAGTCGCTCCATTCTTTCATCATATGACAGTCCCGCAATCCTGTGTCCCGTGAATTAACCTCGTGAACCTACACTGCATTCCCTCAATAGCAAGAATATCCTTCCCCAAATTAGGAGGCCAAAACTGCACACAATATTCCAGGATTCGAACCCACGCCTCCAGTGGAGACTGTGACCTGAAAGCAGTGCCTTAGACCACTCTGCCATCCTGACTACATGCGGTTAGTACACAGTTTATTTGGCCATATAGCCCACCCTTGTCATCCATGCCTCAGGTTCTCACTCGTCGTATGCCCATCTATGCATTGTGGCTCTGTTTCCAGACAATGTCCTTTCCCAATCAAAACCTTCAGGTTAGATTGCACATTGTTTGCATCTATTTGAAGAAACGTCAGCTAGGACGAAGTAACTAACGTGACAATTATGCCCCCAGCCGTGATATAATACTCATGCTTCACCTCTCAATCGGATCGTATTTGATCTACTCCAGGTCTTAAGACCTTCTCCTTTGGAAATTTTCCTACTACGCAAATCCCGATCTTTCAAAATATATTGTCCACTAAATGTAACAAACATAAATCTTGTCAGTGGAAACTCTCAGTGATTCGCTGCCCTTTGTGAAGACATTTATGCGTCTGAGAAGAAAAGATACCCAATACTGTATCCTGGAACCAATACTAATAGCTGGATGAGATAAGTACCTCAATTTTACATGACCGGTCCCGTAATTTGAGGCAATATCCCCTCGTTGCAAACGCGCTCGGCGTGAACAAATCTTGGCATCTACCTTGTTATACCACTTTGGATCATATATGTTTAGTAAGATCTCCTTTATTCCCCCTAAATACTAAAGGATAGGGACCAAATGTGTTTAGGCTCTTGTGATAGGCAACAAGAACTGAACGCGAAGGAGGAATGAAGAGAAGGAAGCAGTCAGGATCTTCACCCCATCTTTATGGAGACTTATTCTTGCACTCACCTTCTGCTTTCAGGAAACATAAATGAGACTGATAAATGTCAAATTGCTTGATGATAAGAGAAGCTCAGATTTCGAAATGATTTAATCAAAACCACTCAGGTCTGCCAAATGTCACGATTTACGACGAGGATGGGATTCGAACCCACGCATGCAAAGCACAATGGATTAGCAGTCCATCGCCTTAACCACTCGGCCACCTCGTCTCCTTTTCTGGAGGGTTAGGTCTGTTTTCCATCACTGATAGTCTGCTTTCATGTTTTGCACTTTAGCTTTTGTGTGCGCTCTTCGCTTTCCAATGGCAGATTTTGGAAAAACCTAAAACGCTTCCTATTTCCAGGCTTATTGTTATGTTTTGGGAACATAGTGAAGCTTTTCAATCCACACTGTCTGTAGTACAATATAACATCCAGTAAATTCCGATTAAAGATAGCTCGAATATCTCCGATGAGGTAGATGGAAGGCCAGGACCACTCTATAGCTGGTGAGAGGATGGTTCAGTTGTCTTAGAACAGCTCTGACATATCATCTACCCATTGCTTGTCAAAGTCATTTCTAACTTCACACCTAAACGTCCGTCGCGGTGAGTTTATTGAAGCACAACATTGGACTCCGCACATAATGAATACATTCTCTAGTACATGAAACATATTTTTTAAACATTTTTTTATTTTTTTATTTATCAGAAGCAAGTGTACAAAAATATAACCAGCGGCATATGACATAATACAGTTATTATACAGCTTGAATTTTGACTTTTAGCTATAGTTAAGAGAAAAGAAGAGAGAAAAATCAAGAGAGAGAAAAATTGGAGTGTGCAAGGATAGAACCCCTAGACTACCAAAGTAGTGTAGCCAAAGAGTGAGTAAGCAAAAGAAATAAGGAAGACGTAAAGAAATAAAAAGACAAAAACAGAAAGAAGAAAAAAAAGGTGATGATATACCTGCCTCGCGTCCCTCCCCACCCATCACCCAACCCCTAATTAGATTTAACTCCAAAATTGTACATGAAACATCTTAAATGAACCTAATTTCATTCCTAAGAACACAGCAAGTATGATAATTGATGTCTCTAATTTCAGGTAACCCTTGCATTACCTTTCTCTCCCCATCACTCTCCCACCCCAGTCGTTTTGATAGTTTCACTGTTCTTACTCACCTCCTCCTCATTCAACAATGGACCATTGTAGGCTCTTTGGTCATCAGAGTAATCTCTGCTTTGTCCCGTACCTTTTCATACCGCTAGTTACCCACATCCCTGAATCTCATTCTGAAGAATGGTCTCGATCCGAAACGTCCCCTATTCATTTCTCCAGAGATGGTGCCAGGCCCACTGAGTTACTCCAGCATTTTGTGTCTCTCTTCGGTGTAAACCAGCATCTGCAGTTCCATCCTACACACAATATTGCTGCCATCTCTTCAAGCACCCGGGCTTTCAAATATCTGTCTGTCATGTTCACCATGGACCCCTTCTACATCTGGTGATTCCTTCCCAGCACGTTGTGTAAAGCACCCATAAGTATGATTTACCAGCTGCCCTGCAGTGCCTGCACAACTTCGACTATCTTTAATGTCTTTTGCTTTCAATGTAAAGATCCGCATGCATTTGATGTGATTGAATTGATTGATCCTGGAGATGCACATGCCGTTTTAATCGTCAGTTTGCAGAGACTTAAGATCACTGGCACCAAAACCTAATTTCCCGGTATTCACAGAGTCTCCGATTCTGCATACTGACGATTAAAACGCCATGTGAGGTACGGGATCAATCAATTCTATTACATTAAATGCATGCAAATCTTTACATTGAAAGCAGACTATCAGAGATGGAAAACAGTCCTAACCCTCCCAAAAAGGAGACGAGGTGGCCGAGTGGTTAAGGCGATGGACTGCTAATCCATTGTGCTTTGCATGCGTGGGTTCGAATCCCATCCTCGTCGTGAATCATGAGTGGTTTTGATTAAATCATTTCGAAATCTGAGCTTCTCTTATCAAGCAATTTGCTATTTATCAGTCTCATTTATGTTTCCTGAAAGCAGAAGGTGCGCACAAGAATGTCTCCATAAACATGAGGTGAAGATCTTGAATGCTTCTTTCTCTCCATTCCTCCTTCGCGTTCAGTTCTTGTCGCCTATCACAAGAGCCTAAACAAGTTTGGTCCCTATCCTGTAGAATTTAGGGGGAATATAGGGAATTTAATAAACATATATGATCCAAAGGGGTATAACAAGGTAGATGCCAAGATGTGTTCACACCGAGCGCTTTTGCAACGAGGGGACATTGCCTCGAATTACGGGACTGGTCGTGTAAAAAGGAGGAGGTCTTAAGACCTGGAGTAGATCAAATCCGATCCGATTGAGAGGTGAAGCATGAGTATGATATCACGGCTGGGGGCATAATTGTCACGTTAGTTACTCCATGCTATCTGACGTTTGTTCAAATAGATGTAAACAATGTGCAATCCAAAGAAGATGTTTCAGGTACCTGAAGGTTTTACTTGGGAAAGGATGTCGTCAGGAAACACTGCCACAATGCATAGATGGGCATACAACAAGTGAGAGCCTGAGGCACGGACGACGAGAGTGGGCTGTAATCTTTCCCACTGATTTGTAAGGCCAAGTAAACTGTGTACTAACCGCGTGTAGCACTAACCGCCTGTCACTAAGGTACTGCTTTCAGGTCGCATTCTCCATTGGAGGTGTGGGTTCGAATCCTGGAGTATTGTGTGCAGTTTTGTCCTTCCTAATTTGAGGAAGGATATTCTTGCTTTTGAGGGAATGCAGCGGAGGTTCACAAGGTTAATTCCCCGGATTGTGGGACTGTCATATGATGAAAGAATGGAACAACTGAGCTCGTATTCACTGGAATTTAGAAGGATGAGAGGATATTTTATAGAAACATAAAATTATTAAGACATCGGACATGCTGGATGCAGGAAACATGTTCCCGATGTTGGCGGGAGTCCAGAACCAAGGGCCACATGAGGGGTAGGCCATTTAGAACTGAGATAAGCAAAACGTTTTTCACACAGAGAGTTGTGAATTTGTGGAATTCTCTGCTTCAGAAGGCAGTGGAGGCTGATTTCACTGGATGCATTCAAGCGAGAGTTACATGGAGCTCTTAGATCTAGCGGAATCAAGGGTTATGGGGAGAAGGCAGGAATGGGGTACTGATTGTGGATGACCAGCCATGATCACATTGATTGGCAATGCTGGCTCAAAGGGCCGAATGGCCTACTCCTGCATCTATTCTCTATGTATCTATGAATCCCACTTCTGACAATGACACGGGAGGGCTGGTCCCCCAACGCAATATTCGACCTCTCCACCAATTCAAATATTGGTGGCCAGTGGGGGGGGGGGGGGGGGGGCTTTCTGGAGCACTATAACCATATAACCATTACAGCACAGAAACAGGCCATCTCGGCCCTTCAAGTCCGTGCCGAACATTAAAAAATATATATATTATTTAAAAAAAAATATATATTACTTCCCCCTAGTCCCATCTACCTACACTCAGACCATAACCCTCCATTCCTTTCCCGTCCATATACCCATCCAATCTATTTTTAAAGGATAAAATCGAACCTGCCTCCACCACTTCCACTGGAAGCTCATTCCACACAGCTACCACTCTCTGAGTAAAGAAGTTCCCCCTAATGTTACCCCTAAACTTCTGTCCCTTAATTCTCAAGTCATGTACCCTTGTTTGAATCGTCCCTACTCTCAATGGGAAAAGCTTATCCACGTCAACTCTGTCTAACCCGCTCATAATTTTAAAGACCTCTATCAAGTCCCCTCTTAACCTTCTGCACTCCAAAATATAAAGACCTAACTTGTTCAACCTTTCTCTGTAACTTAGTTGCTGAAACCCAGGCAACATTCTAGTAAATCTCCTCTGTACTCTCTCTATTTAGTTGACATCCTTCCAATAATCAGGCGACCAAAATTGTACTCCATACTCCAGAATTGGCCTCACCAATGCCTTGTACAATTTTAACATTACATCCCAACTTCTATATTCAATGCTCTGATTTATAAAGGCCAGCACATCAAAAGCTTTCTTTACCACCCTATCTACATGAGATTCCACCTTCAGGGAACTATGCACAGCTATTCCTAGAACCCTCTGTTCAACTGCATTCCTCAATTCGCTACCATTTACCAAGTACGTCCTATTTTGATTTCTCCTGCCGAGATGTAGCACCTCACATTTATCAGCATTAAACTCCATCTGCCATCTTTCAGCCCACTCTTCCAAATGGCCTAAATCTCTCTGTAGACTTTGAAGATCTACTTCATTATCCACAACACCACCTATCTTAGTATCATCTGCATACTTACTAATCCAATTTCCACACCATCATCCAGATCATTGATGTACATGACAAACAACAGTGGACCCAACACAGACCCCTGAGGCACCCCACTAGTCACCGGCCTCCAACCTGACAAACAGCCATCCACCATTACTCTCTGGCATCTCCCATTCAGCCACTGTTGAATCCATCTTGCTACTCCACCATTAATACCCAACAATTGAATCTTCTTAACCAACCTTCCATGAGGAAACTTGTCAAAGGCCTTACTGAAGTCCATATAGACAACATCCACTGCTTTACTCTCATCAATTTCCCTAGTAACCTCTTCGAAAAATTCAAGAAGACTAGTCAAACATGACCTTCCAGGCACAAATCCATGTTGACTGTTCCTAATCAGACCCTGCTTATCCAGATGCTTATATATATTATCTCTAAGTATCCTTTCCATTAATTTGCCCACCACTGACGTCAAACTAACAGGTCTATAATTGCTAGGTTTACTCTTAGAACCCTTTCTAAACAACGGAACAACATGCGCAGTACGCCAATCCTCCGGCACTATTCCCATTTCTAATGACATTTGAATTTTTTCTGTCATAGCCCCTGCTCTTTCTACACTAACTTCACTCAATGTCCTAGGGAATATCCTGTCAGGACCTGGAGACTTATCCGTTTTCATATTTTTCAAAAGTGTCTGCACCTCCTCTTCTTTGAATCTCATAGTTTCCATTGCTACTCTGCTTGTTTCCCTTACCTCACATAATTCCATATCCTTCTCCTTGGTGAATACCGAAGAAAATAAATTGTTCAATATCTCCCCCATCTCTTTTGGCTCTGCAGATAGCTGTCCAGTCTGACTCTCTAATGGACCAATTTTATTCTTTGTTATCCTTTTGCTATTAATATACCTATAGAAACCCTTTGGATTTACTTTCACCTTACTTGCCAAAGCAACCTCATATCTTCTTTTAGCTTTTCAAATTTATTTCTTAATATTCTTTTTACATTCTTTATACTCCTCAAGCACCTCATTTACTCCATGCTGCCTATAATTATTGTAGAGTATGGGTGTTGTGGGCCAAAGGGACTGATTTCCAGAGGGCAAGTATGGACATTGTGGGCCGAATGGATTTTTGGGCTGGCAGCTCATTCACTCAGGCCTGGTGGGCTGGCAGCTCAGTCACTCAGGCCTGATGGGCTAGCAGCTCAGTCACTCAGGCCTGGTAGGCTGGCAGCCCAGTCACTCAGGCCTGGTGGGCTGGCAGCTCACTCAGGCCTGATGGGCTTGCAGCTCAGTCACTCAGGGCTGGTGGGCTGGCAGTTCACTCATGGCTATTCCTTGAAATTCCATTTCAACAGAGTGCAGGCCACCAAATTCAATTTCATAGTATTTCAAGCAGAGTGCAGGACACCAAATTCAATTTCATACCATTTCAAGTGGTGCAGGCCACCAAATTCAATTTCACAGCATTTTAAGCAGAGTGCAGGCCACCAAATTCAATTTCATAGCATTTCAAGCAGAGTGCAGGCCACCAAATTCAATTCCATAGTATTTCAAGCAGAGTGCAGGACACCAAATTCAATTCATTCCATTTCAAACAGTGCAGGCCAACAAATTCAATTTCACAGCATTTTAAGCAGAGTGCAGGCCACCAAATTCAATTTCATAGCATTTCAAGCAGAGTGCAGGCCATCTAATTCAATTTCATAGCATTTCAAGCAGTGCAGGCCACTAAATTCAATTTCATAGCATTTCAAGCAGAGTGGAGGCCACCAAATTCAATTTCATAGCATTTCAAGCACAGTGCAGGCCACCAAATTCAATTTCATAGCATTTCAAGCACAGTGCAGGCCACCAAATTCAATTTCATAGCATTTCAAGCAGAGTGCCACCAAATTGCCAAACAACTCATTGCATTTTCATTATGGGCTAACAAATCATTTATTGCAAGTATATTGCAGACTCACAGTTTAGTTGATTCACAGCTTAGAATCTCAGTTGTGGACTCTCCCTTGTGATCTTCCAGAGTGACTGACTCACGTCGAGGCATCCGGGGTTTTATAGTCCTGCCCTCACTGGAAGGGGCATTACCTTCATCGTGGTGATTGACAGGCGAGAGGACCAATCAGCTGATCTCAAGATTTTTAAACACTCATAACCTTTTTATTTTTCATTGATCAGAAAAATCCTCAGGGCTGCCTCAGAGGAGGAGCACTGTGAGTAAGATGGCCAGAAAATTATAGCGATATATGGTAGTGTTTTTTCTAAAATCAATACATAGCACTCACAGGAAGTGGTCAAGATGAGACTTTTAATTATATACTGTAGATTTCTCCCTTCTGCTTGGTTTGTTTGTTGGGACATAGACCATATTTCGTACCTACCTGCACATAATCCATATTCTCCTGTCCATAATCCATATCCATCTCTATCGCAGCCTCTGCCTCAAAAAGGCTGCCAACATCATCAAAGACCCACACCATCCGGGTCACACACTCATTTCACCGTTGCCATCGTGAAGAAGGTACAGGAGCCTGAAATCTGTAACATCCAGTTTCAGGAACAGCTTCTTCCCCACAGCCATCAGACTATTAGACACGACATCAAATAAGCTCTGAACAATAACAGTCTATTATTATTATTGCACTATATCTGTTTATTTATTGTGTATATGTGGTCTATTGTCTATAGGCACACTGAAGTTTTATCTGTTTTGTAATATGTTCTGTTGTGCTGCAGCAAGTAAGAATTTCATTGTCCTATCTGGAACACATGACAATAAAACTCTCTTGACTCTTGACTCCATTCCCTGCATATGTGTAATTATGCTCCTAAAGCTTACCCCCCCCCCCCCCCCCAGTCTAGTTCAGTAAAACACTGAGTCAAGCACTGGTTCAACTAATCTTTATTCTACCCAAACACAAACAAACTCCCTATACAATACCTAACCACCATGGGTCCGATCCTTGTCTCGGCTCATTCAAGGCCCTTCAGCCTCGTGCAAGCAGACACCTCCAGCAGGCCACACGATCCCAAGTGCACCTCCAGAAGACTGACTCCGATCCTCATGGGGTTCAATCTTCTATAGGCCATTGGAACCATGGGGCAGAACTACATGGGGGGGGGGGAGGACAGCCCCTACAAGCCAATCATACATATCGATCACATTATACAGTTATTGACAGTTCCCTAACCCAATCACAAAGTACCCCATTACATTGTTTCTGCAGAAAGTTCTAGCAGGAACTCAGTTGACATAATTTACATAGGTATAGAAACATTTCCCCAGGTAATTGTAAACAATCTGACCAAGGCTTCACACTTTAACCAATCACAAGATAACAGCACAGACACTCTGCAACATAGTTAACAGTATTTACAACTCTCCCTTATCTGACCAATCCTGACCATGCATTTGAAACATCTCTGAGCTCATCTGCAAAAGTCTTTATACATTTTAACAAAGGAAGAGACATCTGGACCTCACCTCATCCTGAATATCCATCTGGGGTCCAGACTTTCTGAAACCGGCTCACAGCTTGCAACGTTTCACAGGCAGAAGCCAAGCAGGCCCTGCAAATGCAAAGATCCTCCATTTTGTAATACCTCTAATTTGGCCAATATGCACGTGCCTATTCAAAGACTCATAAGTGCTACTATCCTCACTGCCTCAACCACCAACTCACAAACCATTGTGTGAAAACCTGCTTCGCACATTCCTTTACAGTTCGCCCTTCTCAAGTTAAAGTCATGCCATCCAATACTCTGATTTTCCATCCTGCGAAACAGGTTCTGACTGTCTACCCTACCTATTAATCCCAAAATGTTATATACCTCTATCACGTCTCCCAGAAATCAGCAGCGTTTCAGAGGACACAATACAATTCTGTCCAAACTCTCCATGTAGTTAATAACCCCCTAATCAAGTAATCCCTTCCCACCCGAACCACCTCCTCCCCAGGTTCTTTCCCCTGCACCCATAGGGCATGCAACACCTGTCCTTATACCTCCTCCCTCGACTCCATACAGGGACCTCAACAACAGTTGTAGGTGAGACCGCACCTCTCTAACCTCATCTACTGTATAAGTGGATAAACGTGAGGTTATCCACGTTGGTGGGCAAGAACATGAAGGCAGATTATTATATGAATGGTGTCAGATTAAGAAAAAGGGAGGTGGAACGAGACCTGGGTGTGCTTGTACATCAGTCACTGAAAGTAACCATGCAGGTAGAGCAGACAGTGAAAAAGCAAGTGGCATATTGGGCTTCATTGCGAGAGTATTTGAGTTTAGGAGCAAGAAGGTCCAATTGCAGATACACAAAAAGCTGGAGTAACTCAGCAGGACATGCAGCATCTCTGGAAAGAACGAATGGGTGATGTTTCGGGCAAAAATCCCTGCTTCAAACTGGTTAGGGTTAAGCAGGGCTGCCAACATTGGGTGAGAGTTAGGAGTGAGAAATTGCGAGAGACCAAGCCCGAGGGAGCGTAGCGACCAAGGTGGGGGGGGGGGGGGGGGGGGAGGGGGCGGAGAATGTGGAAGCTGTTGGTACGGAGCTAATGGTATGGAGCTTTTGCAGTTTTCAGCTTGAAATTGTGCAATCTGGTACACACTGTAGCGAGTCTTTTAATCTTACAATTGAATGCAATATTCATGCTTTAAATTGCATTAGCTATGAATAAGGTTAGGCTAAATCACATTCCTAATTACATCCCACAGTAGAACCAGGCTCTGGTCAACAGGTGCAGCACATGAATGATCTTAGTATATCCATGTATGGAAATCAGATCATATTCAAACACTTGGCCCATGTTGACCAACCTGGGTCTCACTGCACACCTGGTGCTACTCCTGACCCTGACTCCAGTTGCATACCTTCTCTCATTCCTGACCCTGAGTCCAGCCTTACACCTGGCCCCATATTCTACCCTGATCATAGCTGCTTACCTGCTTAGGTTCCCAGTGCTGAACACTCCCATTGTCCCAGCTTTGACTGCACACCTAGTACTATTCCAGACCTTGACTCTGGTTGCACACTTGGCCTTGCTCCTAGCCCCTCTGCACGGACAATATATCTGGCCCACACATGAAGCCCCATATCTCACCCCCTGGACATAACCTATTAGGTTCAAGTCCACAGTTGCTTATCTAATGCAGTAATCTTTTATGGGGCACTTCAAGGATCAAATTTTGTATAACAAAATTTGCTACATCCCAATCTTTCTTGGTATCTAACATGCTAGTTACTTTGTCAAAGAAGTTATCAATTGGTTGAACACAATTTCTCATCCATAAAATTATACTCACTCAGCTGTATAAGTATTCTTTCTTTCTTTTAAAATCTATTTATTAGTTTTTTTTCCCCCAAAACAAAAACAAAACAACAACAAAAAAGAATAATGATAAACATAACAATGATATTGATACATAGGGATCAGGATTACATTAATAACAGGTATAACCTAAATATGTCAAAATACACTGAATATAGACCTCTATGTAACTATAATTAAATGTTTAAAAGAAAACATATATATAAAAAAATGAAAAAGATAAAAAGATAAAAAAGGAAAGAAAGAGAAAAAAGGAAAAAAACAAAACCCCTCTACACTAAAAAAAGCAAAACAGAATCTGGGCTGCAAAGAATTTCAACAATTTAAGTCCCTGTTTGTCATCAAGTCCATTCCATCGTATAAAGGTAAAATAATTATTATACCGGTTGAGAGGGGACAATTCATGTCGTGTGAAAATGTTGAATAAATCTTCCCCAAGTCCTATCAAAATTTAACCAAGGGTTCAACAATGTCACTCCTGATTTTTTCTAAATTTAAACATGATATCGTTTCAGAGTACCAATGGAGTGTGGTCAGAGGGTTAGAGTCTTTCCATTTAAATAAAATAGATCTTCTTGCAATTAATGTGGTAAAAGCAATCAGCCGATGGGCGGAACGGGACAAATGAATAGAATCTAACATTGGTAGCCCAAAAACTGCAGTAATAGGATGAGGTTGTAAATCAATACCTAAAGCTACAGAAATAGTATCAAAGATTTATTTCCAATATTTTTCCAAAAGTGGGCAGGACCAAAACATATGAGTCAGTGAGGCCACTTCAGAGTTACATCTGTCACAGGTAGGATTTATATGACCATAAAAATGAGCTCTTATCTTTTGACATATGAACTCTGTGAACCACCTTGAATTGTATCAAAGCGTGTCTTACACACATTGAGGAAGTAATAACTAATTGAAGAATCCTCTCCCATTTCTCTATAGATAGAGAAATTTGAAGTTCTCTTTCCCAGTTATTCTTAAAAATGTTAAATAACGAACATTAACTGCCCAATAGTAGAATCTATGGTTCGGCAGTGCCAAACCACCGTCTTTTTTTATATTTCTGTAAGTATTTTTTACTTAGTCTGGAATTTTTATTCTGCCATTTTATATCAAGAAATTTTGGAGTCAATAATATCAAAGAAAGATTTAGCAATAAAAATTGGTATCGTCTGAAATAAATACAAAAATTTAGGTAAGATTGTGGCGACTCCCAAGGGTCGGGCCATCCTAACTGTCGAACCCCTCGGCACGGGAGTGGTTCAGTCCGGAGGCGGCCCTTAACCAGAGGGTTTAAAGTCAGGGGTTTTGGGTGCCATCTTTCTCTCGAGTGGACTTCCCTACAACCGGGAGGAACACAAATAAAGGTGCCTCTCGAAATACCTGACTCCTCTCTTTTATTTCGAGTCCTACGCACCACATTGGTGACCCCGATGCTCCATTGTCATCATGATGGAGAAAGCAGAATGCCCTTCCACCTCAGAGGCCGGCCAGGCCCTGTCTCTGGACGCGGTCTCTGTAAAATTGCCTATCTTCTGGACCACCCGGCCGCACATCTGGTTCCAGCAGGCGGAGGCCCAATTCAACCTGCGGGGCATCACAGTAGATGCCACCCGTTTCTATTACCTGGTGGGGGCCCTCGACCAGGACACGGTTGAAGAGGTCACGGACTTCCTCGCAGCCCCCCCCGGCCACCGATAAATACCTCGGCCTTAAGGAGCTCCTGCTCCAGATTTATAGACTCAGCAGGATTGAGCGTGCTGCCAGGCTCCTTCATATGGAGGGCCTAGGTGACCGACGGCCATCAAGCATCCTAAAGGAGATGGTTGCTCTCCTGGATGGGCACATCCGTCTTCAGCTCACAGACGCCTCCTTCGCCGACATCAGGGCGTGCCATCCGACGCGCTGTGGATGGCACGCCCTGATGACGTCAACGCGCTGGCCGTCAGCAGACACGGGGATGCGCTGAGGACGACGCGGCCTGATGACGTCAACGCGCCGGCCGTCGGCAGGCGCACCGATTTCCTCCGGTGGGGCGGGGGAGCTGTGGAAGGAGTGAGAGCTCCAGCCTGACGGCCCATAAGATCGCCCCCCGCGGCCGTGTAGGGTACTGCACCTGCAGTCCAGCGGCAGCAAGCTGCAAGTGCCACCAACAGGAGCCAGCAAGCTCCAAGTGCCACCAACATGAGGCGCTGGTGCTACTAGCATCAGCGCTGAGGTGCTGCAGCACAACTATGCCGCCAGCCATGCACGTTCCCGGGAAATGCCTGGGCCGGCTGCCAATAGTTCCCGTGGCGGCCGGCCAAATTCACCGCCTTTTCGCCTGGGATCGGCGCTCCAGGACCCGCTTCCTCTTTGATATTGGAGTGGAGCTCAGTATCCTGCCCCCTCGCTGGCCGACATTCGTTCCGGTAAGCGGGGGCCCGTCCTCACTGCGGCGAATGGCAGCCCCATCTGCACGTATGGAGCGCGCATGGTCCTGATCGTGTTCGGCTCCTGCCATTTCTCGTGGCGGTTCACTATCGCTGATGTCTCCCAGCCGTTGCTCGGGGCCGACTTCCTCCGGGCGCATTCCCTCCTGGTGGACGTCAGGCGTCAGCGCTTGGTCAACGCCGCTACGATGGAGCCGATCATGTTACGTTTGGATCAGCCGGTGGGACGCCCCCTGTCATCCGTGGATTCCTGCTTCGCTCGGATCTTGACCGAGTTCCCGGATATCCTGACCCCACAGTTTCGGTCATCGACCCCCAGTCACGGAGTGGTACATTTTATACAAACTACCGGCCCACCTATCCACGCACGAGCACGCTGACTGCCGACGGATAAACTGTGTCTGGCACGGCAGGAATTCCGCACGATGGAGTCCTTGGGGATCGTCCGCCCTTCAAGCAGCCCATGGGTGTCCCCACTCCACATGGTCGCTAAGGCAAGCGGGGGCTGGCGACCTTGCGGGGATTACCGTTGGCTGAATGCCGCAACAACCGCGGATCGATACCCGTACCACACATTCAGGACTTCACCGCCCATTTGGCTGGGGCTACAATATTTTCAAAAGTGGATACACAATGGGATAGACTAGGAATTAAAACGCTTGGTGACTTGTATGAAACTGGAAAATTACTTTCATTTCAACAATTACAAATAAAATATAAACTCGGAAATAATCAATATTTTAAATACTTTCAAAAATGCGACTATTTGAAAAAATATACAAAAGATCATCATAATAACCTAGCAGATGTACTGGACGAGGCAATGCAGATAAAAGCGGAATCAGCAAACTTAATATCATATTTGTATAATATTATCTTAAATGCACAAATACCATCTACGGAGGGTATCAGAAGAGACTGGGAACAAGAGTTAGCTATTAAAATTTCAAAGGAAAGTTGGAATGAATACTTATTAAACGTGCATAAATGCTCGATTAATGTAAGACACACTTTAATACAATTTAAAATTTTACATAGATTATATTATTCGAAAACTAAAATTCATAAAATTTTCCCAAACGTATCATCTATTTGTGATAAATGTCAATCCCAAGAAGCAACTATAGCGCACTCATTTGTCTTCTGTACAAAAATTCAAAAATTTTGGAATGAAATTTTTGAAATCTTTACAAAGTTATTTAAAACAAGACTGATACCCAAAGCAGAATGGATTATCTTCGGAATAACGGAAGATGATCCAGAACTAAATGTGTTTCAAAAGAAATTAATGGACTATGGGTTAATAACTGGAAAAAAGCTAATTCTAAAATTTTGGAAGAAGGCTCCAATACCAACTATAAATATGTGGATTTCAAATATGTTTGAAACATTACACCTAGAAGAGATAAGACTCCTCCTAGCAGGTAAACCAGATCACTTCCACCTGACGTGGTCTGCATTTATAGAATTATTACAAACATAGGGTGCAAAAGTACTTTAAAAAAAATAAAAAATTGAGGTCAGGTAAGGGGGGATGATAGTTGAAGAGTTGGTATGTCCTATTTACGTGATGCTCAAAAAAAAAACATTTGTTTCTCTTTTTTTCTCTTTCTCTTTTCTTTTCTTAGGGCCTATTTCTTAACTCTTTTTCTTTTTGTTTTTAATTTCGCTCTTATAGGGTCTTCGTCCTTTTTTGTTGTTACATTTTCTACACTTTTCTACACTTGCACTTTTTCCTTCACTTTCTTCTCTCTTTCAATCTTTTCTTTTTCTAGTGTAAAAAAATAAATAAAGGGAGTACATTAATTGTAAGAAGATATAAATGATGAGTATTAATGTATGTGGTTGTAATGTAATGTACTTCTAATACATAAAAATTTAAAAAAAAAAAAAAAAAAAAAAAAAAAAAAAAAAAGTGGATCTGGTACGGGGTTATAACCAGATCCCAGTCCACCCGGAGGATGTACCCAAGACGGCGATCATCACGCCGTTCGGACTTTATGAGTTCACGCGGATGCCGTTCGGCCTTGAGAACGCCGCGCAGGCTTTTCAACGCTTAATGGACGGGATGTGTCGCGACCTCGATTTTGTCTTTGTTTACCTAGACGACATCCTGGTGGCCAGCCACTCGCAGCAGGAGCACTGCGCCCAGCTCCGGCAGCTCTGTCAGCGGCTCAGCCAAGTGCCGTTTTGGGGTAACTGAGATCGACTTCCTCGGCCACCGCATGACTTCGCAAGGCGCAGTTCCCCTTCCGGACAGGGTTGACGCCATCCGTCGGTTTCCCCGCCCACGCACGGTGCGCGGCCTGCAGGAGTTTGTCGGGATGATGGCATTTTACCATCGTTTTGTGACATCCGCGGCCCACATCATGCGGCCGCTGTATCAACTTCTGGCGGGTGGGCAGCACAAGAACATCGAATGGATCCACGAGGCAGTGGCAGCATTTGGCGGCGCGAAGGAGGCCCTTGCTCGGGCCGTATTGCTGGTGCACCCGCGGGAAGATGCCCTGACTGCTCTCACGGTGGACGCCTCGGAATCGGCAGTTGGTGCCGTGCTGGAGCAACTGACGGACGGAGGTTGGCGGCCCCTGGCCTTCTTCAGCCGGCACCTCAACCGCGCGTAGACCAAATACAGCGCATTCGGTCGCGAGCTCCTGGCTCTGTACCTGTACATTTTAATAGCATTGATTCGGCCGATTAAAGATAAGGACATTGGTGACCATTTAGTAAACTGTTGTTTGATATGGTGTAAAATTAGCTTTAAATAAATCCTTGTGTTTCTTGGTAATCTTAATACCTAAATAAGTAAAACATTCGGTAGTCAGTCTAAATGGAAACTGTCCATAATTCGAAACTAGATTGTTTAATGGAAAAAGCTCACTCTTACTAAGATTTAGTTTATAACCAGAAGAACTACTAAATTGATTAAGTAGTGCTACTATTGCCAGAATAGATTTCTCAGGATTAGAAATGAATAATAACAGATCATCTGCATAAAGAGATAGCTTATGTGTCTTATTCCCACGGACAATACCAAAAATACCAAGGATTCCCTAATAGCGGTGGCCAAAGGTTCCAAAGCGATATCAAACAGTTAAGGACTTAAAGGACAGCCCTGGCTAGTACCTTGAAAGAGTCTGAAAAAAGGGGATTTCTGATTATTGGTAAGTACAGAAGCCTGAGGTATATGATATATCAGCTTGATCCAAGAAATACATTTTGGAACAATCTTAAATTTTTCAAGTCTATTGAATAAGTATTCCCATTCTACCCTATCAAACGCCTTCTCGGCATCAAGTGAAATGACACATGCTGGAGTTTTATTTGATGCTTTATATACGATATTCATTTATCTCCTAACGTTAAAGTATGAGTAACGATTTTTAATAAAAACCTGTCTAATCTTCAGAGATCATTTGCGGTAAAATATTTTCCAATCTCAGAGCTAATATTTTGGAAAGAATTTTGGAATCTACATTTAACAGTGATATAGGTCTATATGATGTCACTTCAGTAGGGTCTTTATCTTTTTTAAGAATTAAAGAAATAGATGCTTCATAAAAGGATTGTGGTAATCTATTCATTAAAAAGGCTTCTTTAAAAACCTTGCATAGCCAGGGAGACAGTAAACTTGAGAAATACTTTAAAAATTCTACTGTAAACCCATCTAAACCGGGAGCTTTACTAGAATTCATCGAAAGGATTGCTTTCTGTATTTCTTTCTCCTTGATGGGTTCGTCTAACAACAGAGACTCATTATATAAATAAATTTGGCAAGTTCAGTTTCTTTAAAAATTATATTGGAATCAATAGGAAATTCTGATTGGTATAGGGAGATATAAAATTCCTGAAAAGATTTATTAATTTCGTCATGGTCTACAGTCAGTGTACCATCCCGTTTACTCACTTTAGTAATCTGACGTTTGGCCGACACCACTTTCAACTGATTAGCGAGTAATTTACCAGATTTTTCACCATGTATATAAAATTGACTTTTGGTTTTAAGTAGCTGATTCTCAATCGGTGATACTAATAACAAATCATGTCTCAATTGAAGTTCAACTCTATTCTTATAGAGCTCTAAACTAGGAACTTTTGAATATTTTTTATCAATTTCTTTAATCTCAGCCGTATAAGTATTCTGTTACCATTTCCTTCATTTTCCTAACAAACTGTCCTGAAGTCATTTTCACCCCAAATATTTTCAGTATTTTGCAGTCTTCCCCTCAGCTGGGACTTTTCCGAAATACAAAGTCCCCCTTCCGAAACACAAACTATATATTTAAGCAATATTATTCTATTAAATGTGATCTTGAGAGTACATTAATATGTTTTGTGGTATTCATAACACAATAATGATAAAAAATATCTTTGTTTTGATAGCACCTACAAACATGCATACATTATTATATTACAGTTAATATTACTGAGGGCAAATTTTTGTTCCAATGCTCCTCATTCCCAATTACTTTTACATTGAATTGATTGAAATCCAAGTGAGTTTAAATGGCAACAGAAAAATAGAACTTCCGGAATGGATGATATTCATTACATAGATACATAGAAAATAGGTACAGGAGTAGGCCATTCGGCCCTTCGAGCCTGCACCGCCATTCAATATGATCATGGCTGATCATCCAACTCAGTATCCCGTACCTGCCTTCTCTCATACCCCCTGATCCCTTTAGCCACAAGGGCCACATCTAACTCCCTCTTAAATATAGCCAATGAACTGGCCTCAACTACCCTCTGTGGCAGAGAGTTCCAGAGATTCACCACTCTCTGTGTGAAAAAGTTTTTTCTCATCTCGGTCTTAAAGGATTTCCCCCTTATCCTTAAGCTGTGACCCCTTGTCCTGGACTTCCCCAACATCGGGAACAATCTTCCTGCATCTAGCCTGTCCAACCCCATAAGAATTTTGTACGTTTCTATAAGATCCCCTCTCAATCTCCTAAATTCTAGCGAGTATAAGCCAAGTCTATCCAGTCTTTCTTCATATGAAAGTCCTGACATCCCAGGAATCAGTCTGGTGAACCTTCTCTGCACTCCCTCTATGGCTATAATGTCCTTCCTCAGATTTGGAGACCAAAACTGTACGCAATACTCCAGGTGTGGTCTCACCAAGACCCTGTGCAACTGCAGTAGAACCTCCGTGCTCCTATACTCAAATCCTTTTGCTATGAAAGCTAACATACCATTTGCTTTCTTCACTGCCTGCTGCACCTGCATGCCTACTTTCAATGACTGGTGTACCATGACACCCAGGTCTCGCTGCATCACCCCTTTTCCTAATCGGCCACCATTTAGATAATAGTCTGCTTTCCTGTTTTTGCCACCAAAGTGGATAACCTCACATTTATCCACATTATACGGTGTCTGCCAAACATTTTCCCACTCACCCAGCCTATCCAAGTCACCTTGCAGTCTCCTAGCATCCTCCTCACAGCTAACACTGCCCCCCAGCTTAGTGTCATCCGCAAACATGGAGATGTTGCCTTCAATTCCCTCATCCAGTTCATTAATATAAATTGTAAATAGCTCGGGTCCCAGCACTGAGCCTTGCGGTACCCCACTAGTCACTGCCTGCCATTGTGAAAAGGACCCGTTTACTCCTACTCTTTGCTTCCTGTTTGCCAGGCAGTTCTCTATCCACATCAATACTGAAACCCCAATACCGTGTGCTTTAAGTTTGTATACTAATCTCTTATGTGGGACCTTGTCGAAAGCCTTCTGAAAGTCCGATACAACACATCCACTGGTTCTCCCCTATCCACTCTACTAGTTACATCCTCGAAAAATTCTATAAGATTCGTCAGACATGATTTACCTTTCGTAAATCCATGCTGACTTTGTCCAATGATTTCACCACTTTCCAAATGTGCTGCTATCCCATCTTTAATAACTGACTCTAGCAGTTTCCCCACTACCGATGTTAGACTAACTGGTCTGTAATTCCCTGTTTTCTCTCTCCCTCCCTTCTTAAAAAGTGGGGTTATGTTTGCTACCCTCCAATCCTCAGGAACTACTCCAGAGTCTAAAGAGTTTTGAAAAATTATCACTAATGCATCCACTGTTTCTGGAGCTACTTCCTTAAGTACTCTGGGATGCAGCCTATCTGGCCCTGGTGATTTATCGACCTTTAATCCATTCAATTCACCCAACACCACTTCCCGACTAACCTGGATTTCACTCAGTTCCTCCATCTCCTTTGACCTGCGGTCCCCTGCTATTTCTGACAGATTATTTATGTCTTCCTCAGTGAAGACGGAACCAAAGTAGTTATTGAATTGGTCCGCCATATCCTTGTTCCCCATGATCAATTCACCTGTTTCTGACTGCAAGGGACCTACATTTGTTTTAACTAATCTCTTTCTCTTCACATATCTATAAAAACTTTTGCAGTCAGTTTTTATGTTCCCTGCCAGTTTTCTTTCATAATCTATTTTCCCTTTCCTAATTAAGCCCTTTGTCCTCCTCTGCTGGTCTCTGAATTTCTCCCAGTCCTCTGGTATGCTGCTTTTTCTGGCTAATTTGTATGCATCATCTTTTGCTTTGATACTATCCCTGATTTCCCTTGGTATCCACGGATGCACTCCCTTCCCTGATTTATTCTTTTGCCAAACTGGGATGAACAATTTTTGTAGTTCGTCCATGCAGTCTTTAAATGCCTTCCATTGTATATCCACCATCAACCCTTTTAGAACTAATTGCCAGTCAATCTTGGCCAATTCACGTCTCATACCCTCAAAGTTACCTTTCTTTAAGTTCAGAACCGTTGTTTCTGAATTAACAATGTCACTCTCCATCCTAATGAAGAACTCAACCATATTATGGTCACTCTTGCCCAAGGGGGCACGCACAACAAGACTGCTAACTAACCCTTCCTCATTACTCAATACCCAGTCTAGAATAGCCCGCTCTCTCGTTGGTTCCTCTACATGTTGGTTTAGATAACTATCCCGCACACATTCCAAGAAATCCTCTTCCTCAGCACCCCTGCCAATTTGATTCACCCAATCTATATGTAGATTGAAGTCACCCATTATAACTGTTTTGCCTTTGATGCACGCATTTCTAATTTCCTGTTTGATGCCATCCCCAACTTCACTACTACTGCTAGGTGGCCTGTACACAACACCCACCAGCGTTTTCTGCCCCTTAGTGTTTTGCAGCTCTACCCATACCGATTCCACATCCTCCAAGCTAATGTCCTTCCTTTCCACTGCGTTAATCTCCTCTCTAACCAGCAACGCTACCCCACCACGTTTTCCTTTCTCTCTATCCCTCCTGAATATTGAATATCCCTGGATGTTCAGCTCCCAGCCTTGGTCACCCTGGAGCCATGTCTCCGTGATCCCGACTATATCATAATCATTAATAGCTATCTGCACGTTCAACTCATCCACCTTATTACGAATGCTCCTTGCATTGAGACACAAAGCCTTCAGGCTTGTTTTTACAACGCTCTTACCCCTTATACAATTATGTTGAAAAGTGGCCCTTTTTGATTTTTGCCCTGGATTTGTCTGCCTGCCACTTTTACTTTTCACCTTACTACCTATTGCTTCCGCCCGCATTTTACACCCCTCTGTTTCTCTGCTCACCCATTTAAGAACGCCACCACCTCTTATTCTCCATTTATTATTGTTTTCTTCTTTCCCCCCTACATGTTGGGTCTGAGTGTTTTCCTTCTCTGCCTCCTGCCTCACACACTGTCTAATAGCTTTCTCTATTTGAGTCCCTCCCCCCAACGTGGTTGGTTGGAGTCAGTATCAGCAGAATTATTATATTAAACTTTGAATCTTCAGTCTCCCCTCCCACAGTAGGGACATTTTGAAATTTGATGTATTAACATCATGTTTTAGTGCAATGTAGAAGTATGATTTCAATGTTTTTTGTTTGAAGTATTTTTAAGAGGTAACTTTTTGAGGGGTAACTTTTTCCACACAAAGGCTGGTGGGTGTATGGAACAAGCTGGCAGAGGAGGTAGTTGAGGCAGGGACTATCCCAACATCTAAGAAACAGTTAGACTGATTCATGGATAGGACAAGTTTGGAGGGATATGGACCAAAAGCAGGTAGTGTAGCTGGGACATGTTGGCGGGTGTGGGCAAATTGTGCTGAAGGGCCTGTTTACACACTGTATCACTCTATGACTACATTATACCTCCACCTTGCATGAATGCTTCAAAATCAAGTGGTCGAGTTTTATTGCCATATACTCAAGCATAGAAACATAGAAAATAGGTGCAGGAATAGGCTATTCGACCCTTCGAGCCAGCACTGCCATTCAATATAATCATGGCTGTTCATCTAAAATCAGTACCTCTTTTCTGTTTTTTCCCCATATCCCTTGATTTCGCGAGCCCCAAGAGCTAAATGTAACTCACTTGAAAACATCCAGTGAATTGGCTTCCACTGCCTTCTGTGGCAGAGAATTCCACAGATTCACAACTCTTTGGGTGAAGAAAGTTTGTCCTCATCTCAGTCTTAACTGGCCTACCCTTTATTCTTAATCTGAGACCCCTGGTTCAGAACTCCCCCAACATTGGTAACATTTTTCCTGCAGTTACAGTCATTGAAAATCTAGCAGGCAAGCAGGATGCTTTCTCCAACCACCCCCATTTGAAGGCCACTATCTTCCACCATTTCTACCCAGTGCTGGGTACCTACTACCAGCAGCCACTGGTTGTCCTCCAGGATACACCGAGCCACAGCCTGAAGGGCCTGTCGCACTTAGGCGATCTTTTGGGTGACTACAAGCGACAGGGGCAACAATTATTGCTGTCGGAGGCTGTCGTAGGTTGTCGCGAGGTGTTGTAGGTGAATGCTAGTAAAACTAGTCCCTGACAGTCGCCTAAAGAGTCGCCTCAATGGGACAGGCCCATAAGTGCGTGAGAATAGCGTAGATCAGGGGAGCCGCGACCAGCTGCGTCACTCGTTGTCCAGCCCTCTCTTCAAGTCACTGATAGACGCAAAAAGCCGGAGTAACATCCAATTTCCTCTCTGTGTCTGTGGACTGACTCCAAGCACCAGAGGCCCATTGATCTGCAGCGCTGCTCTATATGTGATTGACTTTGTGGAGATCAGAGCCAGTTGTCACCGTGTCCCGGCACTCGGCCCTACACAGCCCTGCTAGCCGGACAGGGCTCAGTTTAGAGATACACCACGGAAACAGGCCCTTCGGCCCACCGAGTCCGCACCGACCAGCAACCCCAACACATTAACACTATCCTACACACACTGGGACTTTACACTTATACCAAGCCAATTAACCAGACCTTCAGTCTGAAGAAGAGTCTCGACCCGAATCATCACCCATTCCTTCCCTCCAGAGATGCTGCCTGACCCGCTGAGTTACTCCAGCACTTTGTGTCTATCGGTTTAAACCAGCATCTGCAGTTCCTTCCTGCACGTGTACCTGTCCAAATGCCATTTAAATGTCATTGTGATCATTTCAAGTGTAGAATGAAGAGACGAATGTTTAGCTGTCGTGTGCAGCGACATCAGAACAATGACAATCTCAGTTGCTGCACCTTAACAGGCCGGTTAAAGCAACAACACATAGATACATGTAAATAGATTGATTTAGTTTACTGTTGCTACCTGTAGCGAGGTACAGGGAAAAGCTTTTGTTGCGTGCTATCCGGTAAATGCAAGCAAGCCGCTCACAATGTACAGATAAAGGAGAACGGGCGCAACATATATAATCAATAATACAATGGATTAATAGTCAGTAATATTGGGTAATCATCCCGGCATATCAGCGGAGGCCCAATTATTCGCATTACAATTAATGCCCCACAGCGCTGGAGACCCGGGTTCAATCCTGGTCTCGGGTGCTGTCTGTGTGGAGTTTGCACATTCTCCCTGTGACCGCGTGGGTTTCCTCCCACATCCCAAAGACGTGCGGATTTGTAGGTTAATTGGCCGTCTGTAAATTGCCTAGTGTGTAGGGAGTGGAGGAGAAAGTGGGATAACATAGAACCAGTGTGAACGGGTGATCGATGGTCAGCACAGACTCGAGGGGCCGAAGGGCCTGTTTCCATGCTGTATCTTTGAACTAATTATAATATTGAACAAATCAAGACTTACCTATCGATTTGAACATGAACAATATTATCCCAAGGTTGCAGAGTATTTGAATGACATTTACTGCATAATCCCTGAGGTTATTCTTTGTAAAGTGAAGGGCAAAGTTCATCTCTACTAGTTTCATTTTCTGAAGTTAATTTGTAGTTTATATTTACCATCTTGCCTTTGCTTATTTATTCCCGCGATACATGAATCCAAGACTTCCATTTAAAGAAGAACAAAATATCAATTTAAAGACAGGTATCAACTAATTTCCCCGAATGAGTATGAATATCGATTTCTTTAACATCCCCTCTCCCTCCGTCCCTCCCCCACCCGGCTGCTACCTGGTACTAGCTGCAAAGTCGTCTTGTTGGGTCTCATTGTGTGAGAAGGAACTGCAGATGCTGGTTTAAACCGAAGAGAGACACAATATGCTGGAGCAACTCAGCGGGACAGGCAGCATCTCTGGAGAGAAGGAATGGGTGACGTTTCGGGTCGTGACCCTTCTAAAGGTTTCGGGTAGAGACTCTTCGAAGGATCACGACCAGAAACCAGGGCGAATTCGGCACAAAGACTCTCACGGCAGAGGCGCAATGCTTCCGATGCCTCCGACGGCCCGGGACTCTTGCACTGCGGCTGCTCCATGGCAGGTGCTGCAGCGAGCGACTCGCCAGCCCGGCAAACATTCGCCAGCCCGGCAAACACTCTCCAGCTCGGTAAACACTAGCCAGCCTGGCAAACACTTGCCAGCCCCGGCTCCCCGTCCGCATCTGTCCCCGCTGCTGCTTCTGCTTCCATCCCTCCCTCAGCCCCGGCTCTCCAACACCCGCGGCCCATGCACTTGATATGACTTTTGAAATTTTCGTTGATCACAGAATTTCGACAGAGCGTGAGAAATTTGTGATCAGCGTGAGAGCGTGAGAATTTGGCCAAATGCGTGATTCTCATGCTCAAAGCGTGAGTTGGCAGCCCTGAATTTACATGACATTGCTGTGTACCAAAAAATATTGAGCCCTGAAATGGGACTATGCATAAACACTGCCGTAATTTCTACATGGTGAAACAAAAATGTATAAAAATGGCCTTTATTAAAATCTGACAATGTGCACTTTAATCACATGTGATTTTTTTTCTATTACAGATCTGAAATTGTTGAGTACAGAGACAAATAGGATCTTGTAGCGGCGCCTGCTGGCGCACGAAAGTATCGAACCCGGTGTTCGGAAGCCGCGGTCACGTGACTTGGGAGGGGCTGCTGTTTTCGCGCAGTTTCGCTTTTGCGCCACAGTTGTGTAGCTGACCACCGTTGTAGTCAGACGTGTTTGTGAGGACCTGTAAACCAAAGAGTTATTTCTAGAATAAATAAGTTCACAAAAACTTGGTTGCCGTTCTTACATCCGCCAAATTGGTGACCCCGACCTGTCTAGCCGTCGTTAGACAAAGAAGATCATGTAGGAGGACTACGTTCCCGCAGAATTGGCCGGCACGAGGCAGGGCTCACCGGGCTTCAAATTACATTCATTTTGGCCAGACCAAACTCAGGTGTGGTTCGCCCACGTTGAGGCACAGTTCCATCTGCACCGCTTTATTGCAGACGACACGATGTACTTTCATGTGGTAGGAGCTCTGCCACAGGACTGTGCCTCGAGGCTGTTGCCATACATCAGAGACCCGCCGATGATCACAAAATACAATGGTTTGAAGGCCCTGCTGCTCCATACCTTCGGTCTCTGCCAAAGTCCGTCTGATGCTCGCCGGGGGTGATGTCAGCGATCCCCAGCACCTCAGAGAGAGCTGATGAGTTGTGGACCCACAACCCACAGTCGGTGGGACGTTTGCGCTTTCAGCCGCCCCACTGCCAAGGCGCGGGTGCAACCGAGACGACATCGGGAGGAAGAGCAGGACCAGCCCAGCGCTGAAGAAGCATCGCCGCTGCCGGAGGTGTACAGCCGACGACGTTGGTGCTACTACCATCTCCGCTACGGCGTGGAAGCCCGAAGCTGCCGAAGCCCCTGTTCGTTTCAGAGAAATGACTCGGCCGATCGCCCATAGAGGCGAACGCCGTCGGCCCAAACGAATGCCTCTACGTCCATGATAGCCACTCCGGCCACCGTTTCCTGGTCGACTCCGGTGCCATAGCCAGCATCCTGCCACCGACTGCCCGAGATACCCGCGTCGGTAAGGTAGGACCCGTCCTCTCGGCTGTCAATGGAAGCGACATTCGCACTTATGGTACGCGGACCCTGGACTTAAATTTTGACTCCCACCCATATAGGTGGATGTGCACCGTTGCTGACGTCACCCAGCCGATATTGGGGGCCGATTTCTTGCGCGCGTTCTCCCTGCTTGTCGATGTGTGAGGCGGGCGAATGGTTCCAGTGTCGGACCTGTGCCCTGTCAAGCCACGTAACCCGTTCACGCCCCAACAGCAACTCGACGAGGTAGCTGAGATCCAGCAACCTTTCGCAGCCCTTCTCGCTGAATTCCCAGGGTTGCTCACGCCCTGGTTCGACGAGGCCATGGTGTGGTCCACCACATTCCCACTGAGGGCTCACCGGTTCAAACCCGCGCACGCCGCTTCCCGCCTAATAAACTGCGCATCGCACGAGATGAGTTCCAGTTTATGGAGGACGTGCGGATTATCTGGCAGTTGGATCGCCCTTGGGCTTCCCCGCTGCACATGGTGCCCAAAGCATCCGGGGGTTGGAGACCTTGCGGTGATTACAGGCGTCTCAACGCCGTGACCACGGCAGATCGGTACCCAGTCCCTAACATCCAAGATTTCTCGGCTCATTTGGAGGGCGCCGCCTTCTTCTCGAAGGTCGACCTTGTTCGCAGGTATAGTCAGATTCCGGTCCATCCCGGCAACGTCCCTAAGACGGCCACCATCACCCCTTTCGGCCTTTTTGAATGGCTAAGAATGCCTTTTGGCCTGAAGAACGCCGCTCAAGCGTTCCAAAGGTTAATGGATCAGGTCGGGCACGGTTTGCCATTCATATTCATCTATCTCGATGATATTCTGGTGGCCAGCTGACTGATCGCAGGCTGAACACGTTAAACACCTCCGCCTGCTCTTCTAAGCACGGGTTGGTGATCAACCCTGCGAAGTGCCAGTTCGGATTGCTCTCCAACTCCTTTTTAGGTCACAGCATTACCTGCCATGGCGCGCAGCCGCTGCCTGAGAAGGTCGACACAATCCGTCGCTTCCCGAGGCCACTATCCGTCAAGGGCCTGCTAGAATTCATCGGAATGGTAAATTTCTACCACCGATTCGTCCCGTCAGCAGCTGCCATGATGCGGCCGTTGTTCCAGTGTCTAGCAGGACCTGGTTTGGTCCAAGGAGGCTGGGATAGCTTTCGAGGGGGCTAAGACCGCGTCGGCCAACGCCACCATGCTGATACGCCCTAGGGCATCGGCTCTAACAGCCCTCAACGTGGACGCATCTGACGTCGTGGTGGGTGCTGTCCTCGAGCAGCGGGTAGGTAGCCGCTAGCTGCCGCTGCCATTTTCAGCAGGCAGCTGCGGGCCCCGGAGATCAAGTGCAGCGCTTTCGATCGGGAGCTCCTCACGCTTTACCTAGCGATCCGCTATTTCCATTATTTCCTGGAGGGCCATGCGTTTACCGCATTCACGGACCACAAGCTACTCATGTTCGCTTTGACCAAGGTGTCCGATCCCTGGGCCGTCAGGCAACTGCTGCACCTCGCCTACATATCCGAATTCATATCTGATATTCGGCATGTGGCGGGGAAGCTGAA
The DNA here is from genome assembly GCA_038087875.1 of Malacoraja senta. Lineage (NCBI taxonomy): Eukaryota > Metazoa > Chordata > Chondrichthyes > Rajiformes > Rajidae > Malacoraja > Malacoraja senta. Next base: position 1,769,679 of record CM075990.1, on the reverse strand, counting down.
CGTTGTGGCCAACGCGTTGTCCCGTCCGGCAGCCCCTGAGGTTTCCGCTTTAAACCTAGGTGTGGACTATGCGGAGCTGGCTGCTGCCCAACGGGCTAATGTCGGCATGGGGGATTACCGCAATGCTGAGTCGGGCCTTAAATTGGCTGAGGTACCTTGCGGCACCGCCGGCATGCGGGTCCTTTGCGATGTCTTGAAGGGCAAAGCCCGCCCGATTGTCCCGATTGCCTGGAGGCGTCGGATTTTCGACGCCATCCACAGCCTAGCTCACCCGTCCATTCCCGCCACCTCTGCCCTGGTCGCGTCCAAGTTCGTCTGGCACGGGTTACGAAAGCAGGTCGCAGCATGGGCCCGCGCTTGTATCCTCTGTCAGACTTCCAAGGTACAGAGGCATGTACGCCCGCCCGTACAGGATTTCACTGTTCCACACGGCAGGTTCCTGCACATCCATGTCGACCTGGTGGGTCCTTTGCCGTGTTCGCGTGGGGCTACTCACTTGCTAACCATCGTAGATAGGTTCACTAGGTGGGCAGAGGCAATGCTGTTGACCGATACCTCCGCTGAGGCTTGTGCACGCGCTATTGTCTCCAATAGGATCGCTCGTTTCGGGGTCCCTTCCAATATTACCACTGATCGAGGGGCCCAGTTCACGTCCATCCTGTGGTATGGTATGGGGCAGCTGTACGGCGCGAAGCTGCACCAGACCACCGCGTATCATCCGGAGTCGAACGGTTTAGTCGAGCGGTTCCACAGACACCTTAAGTCGGCGTTGACGGCCCGGTTCACCGGCCCCGATTGGGTTGACCAGTTACCCTGGGTTTTCCTAGGCATCAGAACTACGCCTAAGGAAGACCTCGACGCCGCCTCGGCCGAGCTGGTTTATGGCTCGGTTCTGCGGGTACCTGGGAATTTTCTGCCCGTTCCCCGCGATCAGGAGGTCCCGGCTTCGGTGGTGTTAGCTGACCTTCGCGAGCGAGCGCGGGCGTTGGTCCCGGTTCCCACTTCCCGACACGGGTCGTCTGCGGTGCATGTGCCTACAATGTTACGGGATTGTGCTTATGTTTTCCTTCGTAGGGATGCTCACCGCTCGCCGTTACAGCGGGTGTACGAAGGTCCGTACAGGGTGCTGAGGTTTGGTACCTCGACGTTCACGTTGGACATGGGTGGCAGGGAGGAGTTCGTCTCCGTCGGCCGCCTTAAGCCAGTCCATGTCGACGAGGATAGCCGGTGGCGGTGGCCACTCCGCGGCGTAGAGGGCGTCCGCCGGCCGTTTTGCCGCCCGCTGCACCTGTTACCCCTGGTTATGTTTCACCGGTCCCCTCTGTTATGCCCGTTCCTCATTTGCGTTTGTCGCGTCCCTCCGGTTCTGTTTTGCCGGCCCCTACTGTTACAATCGCCCCGCGACCTCGGCCTACGCGTTCCGGTCGAACCGTCCGGTTACCCGTGCGTTTCCATACCGCGGATTCTGGGGGGGGCATGTAGCGGCGTCTGCTGGCGCACGCAGGTATCGAACCCGACGTTCGGAAGCCGCGGTCACGTGACTCGGGAGGGGCTGCTGTTTTCGCGCGGTTTCGAGCCACAGTTGTGGTCAGCAAACACACGCACACTCACCGTTGTGGTCAGACGTGTTTGTGAGGACCTGTAAACCAAAGAGTTATTTCTGAAATAAATAAGTTCACAAAAACTTGGTTGCCGTTCTTACATCCGCCAAAATCTTAGTCCCAAACATTATGGAGAGCACTGTATTACGTTCAGTAATGTCTGATCTCTCTGCTTAGCACACACAGCAAAGCTTTTCACTGTACCTCACTGCACCTGACGATAATGCACTTAAAGCCTACACAGACAGACAGAGCTCTGGGGGAACCCAGGGGGGCTTTGAAGCAGCGCACTCTGGTCCAAAGATTATAGAGCAGAGCTCCTCTAGTATCTTTGCTCTCGTCTAGCCTGAGCAGATGCCGCCATCTTTGATGCTGGCCTAACCTTCCCAGACTCCGCCATATTTGATGCTGGCGCCGAAAAGTGCCTTCCACAAACAGCGCGCTGGGCGGGCGGGGGCGATGCAACGGTGCGCGCACACTCGCACACTGGCCGATGCAACGCACCAATGCATCTTCTACCGTGCATTGAGGCGCCGGTGCACGGCGATTGGTGCAAAGCAGCAATGCATTCTCGGCATTGTAATACGCCATTGCACTGTCGTGTATGCACACACACCGAATGCAAAGCACCGATGCACACTCAGCAGTGCATGTTCTTCGATGCATTTGGGCAGCGGTACACGGTCGCTTGTGCAGGGCAGCGGTGCATGCTCGATATTGCAATGCTCTGGTGCATGGTTGCAGACGCACCAATTCAAAGCTCCGATGCCGCATGCTCCCTCCGTGCTGCGTATTGGTGCAAAGGCCACGCCTGCTCACCACTACGCCGGCAACGGTGCACGCTCACCCTTGCACACTCATTAATCCAGTGAACACGGGAATACTGGAAACCTGTCAGTGTGCACCCTCCCTCCCCCATTCCCTCCCTTCCGTGAGAGTTAGTCTGTGTCAGTAGGTGTGTCTGAGTGTGCAAATGTGTGTCCTAGAGCCTGTGCATTGTTGTGTCGGTGAGTGTGTAACTGGGGTGTATTTCCACATCATTGAGTGCACACTGGTGTGCCGATGAGAGTCCACACGTGATTGCGCATGGGCGTGCAAACGTATGTATCAAATATTGTGCAAATAAGCGTGTATCAGCATGCATTGGTGAGTGCGCTAGTGGGTTGTGTTGGTGCCCTCCCTCACCCCGTCTCTCTCCTTCCACCCCTCTCTCTCTCTTCTCTCTCTCTCTTTCTCAGATATTCACACCATCCTATCCCCTCTCTCCGCAGCAATGAACAATATAAAGTGCCCTCCATAATGTTTGGGACAAAGATTTGTAATAGAAAAAAACACATGTGGTTAAAGTGCACATATAGAAATAGAAAATAGGTGCAGGAGGAGGCCATTCGTCCCTTCAAGCCAGCACCGCCATTCATTGTGATCATGGCTGATCGTCCCCTATCAATAACCCGTGCCTGCCTTCTCCCCATATCCCTTGACTCCACTAGACCCTAGGTGGTTATAAAAGTTATTTCCCAGGATGGCGGGACTGTCATATGCTGAGAAAATGCAGCGATTGTGCGTGTAAACTGGAGTTTAGAAGGATGAGAGGGAATCTTAATGGAACATATAAGATTATTAAGGGTTTGGACAGGGTAGAGGCAGGAAACATGTTCCCGGTGTTGGGGGAGTCCAGAACCAGGGGCCACAGTTTAAGAATAAGGGGTAAGCATTTAGAACGGAGATGAGGAAACTCTTTTTCACACAGAGTTGTGAGTCTGTGGAATTCTCTGCCTCAGAGGGCGGTGGAGGCCAGTACTCTGGAAACTTTTAAGAGAGAGCTAGTAATGGTTCTTGAAGATAGCGGAGTCAGGGGATATGGGGAGAAGGCAGGAACGGGGTACTGATTGTGGATGATCAGCTATGATCACATTGAATGGCAGTGCTGGCTTGAAGGTCCGTATGCCCTACTCCTGCACCTATTGTCTATTGTCTATTGTCAGATTTTATTAAAGGCCATTTTTACACGTAGTATTATTAAAAGCATTATTGAGAAGAAAGAGAGCAGTTGTAAGCTTTCTAATCGCCAACGAAAACATCCACAGCTGATGACAGAAGAATATCTCTATAATAAAGAAAAATCCCCAAAGTGTGGATTTGTCAATGACCACTGTCCGCAGAAGACCTCATGAACATAAATACAGAGGCTGCACTTCAAGATGCAAACCACTGGTTAGCTGCAACAATATGAAACAGCTGGGAATGTTATGGCCTGGGCATGTATGACTGCCGAAGGTACTGGCTCACTTATCTTCATTTATGATACAACTGCTGATGGTAGTAGCATAATGAATTCTGAAGTGCATAGACACATCCTATCTGCTCAAGTTCAAACAAATGCCTCAAACTCATTTGGCGTAGGTTCGTTCTACAGCAAGACAACGATCCCAAACATACTGCTAAAGCAACAAAGGAGTTTTTCAAAGCTAAAAAATGCTCAATTCTTGAATGGCCGTCAATCACCCTATCTGAACCCAACTGAGCATTCCTGTGAGGAAGGGGTTAATAGGTATAGTTGATTTAGACTAAGAACCCTTTGTATAGTAGAGAGTAGATGAGCTTAGCCGTAAGAACAACTGGTGACATTTCAAGGATGAGAAACAGGAGATAGCAACAGCCAAGCAAGAATTGGGGTAAAGGGCATGAACAACTCTATAGTGCGCTTGCGTAATGAGATAAATGAATATTGCAAACACGCCCATCATGACAAGATGTCTCATTTAAATGCACATGCGATGTATGATGTGGGAGGCACCGGGGGCGGTACGGTAGAGTGTGCACCTCAGTGCTCTGATTTGAAAGGAGCCCGAAGGGGAGGAATAAAAGTGTAACAAATGTACAATGATATGAATAAAAGAGGGTGACTTCCCGACCTTGGTGTGTCTCGACAGGGGAGGCACCCGACTCTGCAGACTTGCTAATAAATAAACTTGTTTCTCTAATTTCTCTAGCATCGTGATTGTGAGCACTCACTTTTTGCATCTCACAAGCTTGGGGGCTCGTCTTGGGATCGCCACTCCGGCTGGCTGGCGGCGGTATACGGAAGAAGGGACGGTGCACCCCGCTGATTCAGCGGCCCTGGACCCCTTGCTTGCCGTCAGCGGTTTGAGCGAGTGATATCCCAGACCAGAGATTCGAGAAACAAGTGGGAGTAGTTGGAAATCGCGAGGAGCCAAATCGAGTGATTCTTGTGCACAAGACCCAGGTAAGAAAACTGACTATTAAGTACTACTCGGGCGATTAAATAGATCGGAGGGAAATTCCGATCAGGAGGATGGGCAATGAAAACGGAAAGCCCAAAAGGGAGGGGAAGGGCGGTAAGCCCGACCCCCGCATTCTGCCTGATAGTCCGTTGGGGGCGAATGCTGAGCCTCTGGGGGCAGGGAAATACCCAGGGATTGGACAAGACAAAAATGATTTGATTCTGTTATTTCGAGTGGCCAAAACACCCGATCAAAGGAGACTCGGTCGGGTGGCCGAAGGATGGGTCAGATGAGGATTGGGTGCGGCAGGCATTGAATGTATATGTGAATAATAAACCCAACCTGTTGATAGAAGAAACCATGGGGAGACGGGATGTAATCTGTTAAAATTAAAAGAAGAGGCTGAACAGTCAAGCCCCTCTTCACCCCCATGGGATATACTGGAGAACCTACCTCCTCCCTATGTACACCCACCACCCAGAGTAGCGCCACCGATCCCACCCCCGCCTCCACTTGCGGCGGCGGTGGTAGAGGTGACACCCGGACCTGCTCAGGTGGAAAGGAGAAAGGTCAGGGTAAAACAAGAACCTAATAATGAAGTTACTGATGGTGATGACACCGACAGTGAACCACCGGACCCCAGGAGTGAGGACGAGAAGGAGATGGAAAGACAGGAGGCGGCTGGGGTAGATGAATTAAATCACCCGCCACCGGGAGAGGGAGTCAGGAGGTCGGTCAGAGTAAGAAAAAGACCGATAAAAATTAGACCCCTGAGGAGGTACCCATGGGAGGACCCCACGGGGGAATGGGATTTGTTAATGTCCCCTTAACCAGTACCGAGGTAAGGAACTTCAAGAAGGAGATGAAAAGCCTCCTTGAAGATCCTTTAGGTCTGGCGGAACAGTTAGATCAATTCCTTGGGCCAAACACTTATACATGGGATAAGTTGATGGCCATTATGGGGAATCTCTTCACATCAGAGGAGAGGCAAATGATTAGGGCAGCGGCAATGAAAAAGTGGGAACAGGAGAACCCGCCAGGGCAGCAAAATGCGGCGGCGGCAGATAAATTCCCAGTACAAGAGCCAGATTGGGACAAGGGAACAGCAGCAGGGCGAGAGAATATGAAGGACCTGCGGGATATAATTATAAAAGGGATAAGAGAGGCAGTACCCAAAGGACAGAATTTTGAACGAGCATTTGAAATGGACAGCAGAAAAGACGAGGCCCCGACAGCGTTCCTTCAAAGACTCAGGAAGAACATGCAACAATATTCCGGAATAGATCCGGACTCAGAGGCAGGAAAACAACTGCTCAGGGCCAATTTCGTGACCAAATCCTGGCCTGATGTAAGGAAGAAGTTAGAAAGATGGATGATTGGAATGAGAAACTACTGCCTCAGTTGCTTACGGAGGCCCAGAAAGTGTACGTGCGGAGGGATGAGGAAAAACAGAAGGGAAAGGCAAAGATTATGTTGCAGGCAGTAAAGCAAGTAGTAGACCAGGACAAGGGAGGTACAGGATGGCGAGGGAGTTACTCCCGAGGCAGGGGAAGAGGACGCGGCAGAGGCCGCGGAAGAGGGGGATATGGAGAAGGATATGGAGAAGGATATGGAGAAGGATATGGAGAAGGATAT